>CAAKHB010004330.1:110797-151538 GCA_901007665.1 Aeoliscus strigatus
ACTAAAAACAAAGACAGATCATTTCCTCACTGAAATGTAGTAAAACCATCACGCTCAAGACAGACAATGTCACAAAGGACAAGTGCAAAGAATGTGTGGGAAATAAAAGAACAGCTCAGTCACTGTGTCTTGGCACTTGACAAAAAACGTCGACTCACAAGGCATGGCTCTGCACTGAACAAGTTCCTAAAACACAAGTATCCCTCAGGTACTTCAAGAACCGTGTAAGCGCTACGATGAGCTGAGCAGCGTGGGCGTGCACACCCGCTGTTTCTGTGCACAAATCGTAGCGGGCGGTCAGCGGAGGTGATGATTTGGGGAAACAGATGAGGTTTTATTCACACGTGCTCATTTAAAGCACAGCCAAGTCCCAACACTCACCGAGCACGCTGCTCGTTCACATCTGAAGTGTTCTACGCCGTTGTTCACGGCCGACGACGGAGGGAAAACCTGCTGTCGAGCAAAGTCAACAAACAGTAGCCACTTTCCCTTTTCAGCGATGCGCCTGAAATGTAACTTATCTACATATTCAAATTCAAATTTGCTTAAGACTTCATTCCTCCTGCTTTGACCTGAAGTTCTACTTCGCATCAAAAAGACCCAATCAAGCACTCGCTTGAACAAAAAGCAGCAGGAAAAAATACCCCTTACATTTCAGTTCTCTGTCATTGTCCCTCCTTTGTTGCTCGCAGTCTTTCAGTGCATTTAATTCATTATCCCCCACAGCCCCTTCTGACTGTGGTTCACTTGGGGTTAAAAAACCTCTTCCTCCCCCTGTCACGACCACACATTTTGCTTTCATTGGTCCCATGAAGTTCTATGGAAATGGGGCGGGTGGTGACATGTCAGGACCTGGGAACTAATTTCACATGATGCATCTCCCTTAAGCCCCTTCCGTCTGAGGGGAGCAGTGCCCCACCTTCAGACGGAGTGCACCGCTTTTATGCAGATGCCAAAGCTGGACAAACTCCTCAGGCATGGCATGGAAGCGCGTGTAGGGCAGGATGTTGTCATAATAATGGTGGCTGACCAGCTGCTGGTCCAGGTCGAGGGAAAACGGCCAGAAGCCGTAAGCCGTCACCTCCTCGCACAGCCCCAGGGCCAAACTGACCAGGAAGAGCCCCGTGGAAAGGCGTTTGGCGTGCACGCCGTGGGATTTCCAGAATTTTCCCACTGTGTGCAAGAACTCAGGGTTGGCAAAGAGCATGGTCAAGTTGGAGGAGGTGTCTGCCAGGGCGTAATACGCCCGCAGTGATGGGTCGGTGCCAGGCTTCATGGAGAATGCCGGCATGTAGATGTAGCTGGAGCCGTAGACCTTCATGCTGTCCACAAAGGCTTTTCTCGACCACAAGAGGTTCTGAAACCTGAGGATGAAAAAAAGGACGGGGGGTGAAGCTTCCTGTTAGGATGATGATGATTTTTCAGCTCATTTCCTGTCTTAACCAGCAGCGAAGTGAAAGCTCTTCCTGTGACAGAAAAATACTAAGTTGTACTCTGTACCCACTCAGAATCAAAATTAGTAGTACCATTAGCTTTTATTGCCAGGTATGTGTGTGTGTGTGTGTGTGTGTGTACACACCCAGAAATTGTCTAGGTGTAAGGTCAAGACATTCGACTTAAGAATATAAAAGACCATAAAAAATAACTCTCAGAGATGTTAAACAATGCACACAAAATAAAATCAAACAGATTCGAGATTATAAAGATTATATTAATATTATAGTCAATTAATATGACTAATTCAGAGCAACATACATCACAATCACAATCACCTGTTCTCTATGATGCTCGGGTTGGCCGTGACCAGATGAGTCCTGGTTCCCACGTCCTCCACATATCTTTTTGAAAGTGGCGGCAGATTACACCTGAGGGGGTAAATAAACACATCAGGACTCATCAGGATCACAGCGGACACGTCACTGCACTATTGTAAAGGACATGATGGTGGTTTGGATGACGTGTGAACAGATGGACATCTAGTTCACTAATACCAGTGATAAATCCATGCATCACGTAATAAAAGATTCATTCAGTCGGAGACCAACTCCTGCCTTTGCCTATGTGGTTGTCATAGAAACACAAACAACCTGATTAAATTAAGTCCGAATATGAGTTAGAGGGTGATTGTTTCCTGTAAAGAGAGTATTCAATGTAAGTATTGATACTTTTACTGAAGGGACACAGTAATATTGAATAATATACAGAAAACATGAGGTAAATCTTCTAAGTGGGAGAACTTTACTTTTTATTCAACATTATGCTTTGGTTTGTGCTGTGATTAACCTTGTGTGTCAGACACTATTTCTAAGTGGAGGAGGCAGAGGGACGGTCACATCCTTGACAGCAGAGCTGTGTGAAAAGTGCAGTGTCACCTCTCCTTTGACTTGACTTTTTAACTGTCCCTGGTTTCTCTTCAGTCTGAGCCATCGTGTGTAAATGACTCGACCTCTGGTGTAGCGCTCATGTTCTCGGACACAACATCATCGTCACAGATGGTTTTCTCCTCCATCCGAACGATAAAAATCATTTGTGTGACTGCTGGGAACAAACAGGACACATGCATCTTCCTGCACAGCCTCTCCTCCTCCCTCTGTTCCTGTCTGTTTAACCTCTTTCCTCTCCTGCGAGCGCCGCAGTCAGCACCATCTGCCGTTTCCACCGCCGGCTGACAGTGTCACCCGTTCACGCTCGTACGAATTTTTCTCACCGCATGACGAAGTCGGCCTGGTCAATGTCATGTCCACACTTGCTGTTCCTGAGAATGCCGCCGTTGCCCACGACGGTGCACTTCTTGAGGGGAAGCTGCAGAGGGTTGTCCTGCACAGAGGATGACAAACATGAGACAGATACAAGGAAGGGGTCAGTTCAAGGGAGTGTGTGTGTGTGTGTGTGTGTGTGTGTGTGTGTCACATGATATCAGAATGTGGTCCTGCAGACTGTAACATTCCCACCGCTGGTACTTTGGCGGGTGTTTACATTTCTTTAAAGAGGTTTAGTCACAATGACAAAGTTCCAAACACCTGAAATACACGAAGGAAGTGTGCGTGTTGACGGCCAGAGAACGGAGCAGAGACGTCTGGAAATGGATGCATGCTGAGAAACTGATTTAGGACGCATGCTAGAAACATTGAAACATTGCGCAAGGACTGTGGGAAACGTAGGGTTTCACAGGAAACTACGACAGCAGTGCGCTCGACTATGGAAGGTGTGATGACTGCAGACATCTGGCACAGAGTCCACTCTGTGAGCACCTTCACTCATCTTTGTGGCACATTTAGTCCTCTCTAATAATGTTGATTCAAGAAAGACGGTTTAAATACACAAACCAACGACTGTCCAGAGTTTTTCAGCCCTGAACATGGCACCGATGAGGAAGCATAGTTGCACGCAAGACTTTTCATTGTCCCACGTAAAGTCTTTGACTCAGTACAAGTCAAGACCACTGGTTTGAGGTGACTAATCCACTAAGAGAAACATTTTCTTCTCATGTTTTTGCACAATAACCTGGAGGGGTCAGACAGGTCAGAAATGACAGAACACTGCTGAGAGGATAACCAACAGGATATCACTCTTTCCCCCTCCAGTTTGGGCCAAAGAGGGAAAGTTCCGATATCCTGTTTAACCGACTTGTGAATGTGGAAATGTATGCATGCGTGTGTGTGTCACATATCAGAATGTGTGCCAAGCAGCAGTTGTCGGTTGACAAACCAGATTTTGTGTGCGCCTGCCTCACCTGCCACACCTACAACTTCCTTCAGGGAAACACATTTAACGCAACATTAGCTTGTAAGAGAAGCGCAACAGGTAAACTTGAAAGAGAACGTGCCATCAGGGGGTGGAGTCACAGGAAATATCAGCTCGGATGTATCTGCCAGCAATGAAATGATGCTTTTGAGTTGATCAGTATCAGTATTCTGATGTATATAACAGTATATAGATCTCTGTGTTGAAGAAATGACATGTATGAGTCCATGTGTTTTATAATTAAGTGCATTTTTTTGCATCTTTCCCCAACACCTAGTGACATCGCCCACTAATGGCCGTTATACAGAATGCAGCTTTGAGCTGCCTCACTCGCTGCATTTTTTTAAACTGAGCGATTGCTCACTTCTTTTACACATTCTATGCTGCACATGTATCAGTGTGTCTACCAGATGAATGAGAATGAGAAACGATCTCTTAACTCTGCTTTTAGCGCCATCAGCAGGCCAACACGACCTCCTGTGTTTCAAATTACAGCCTGATACCGCACAAAGGATGCTGGATGTTAGCGTGCGTGTGTGGGTTGAAGTGAAATGCCTCTGGGCTGAAGAGTTGTTTGTCAGGATATGACATAGCTGAGATTATATGGTTTGGCCATGATGTCAAAAAGGCTGTCACACTTCCTGCATCTAGATCTTATGACACATTTCTGGGGAGAGAACATGATCTATCACAGACAAACACAGTTCATTAAAGCCTCAGCTCAGCCACTCGCTCTTCACCTCCCCCATCCATCATGAATGAACATGCAAATTAGGGTCAGATATTCATCACACTCCAGCCAGGACATGAGACCGCAGCGCATCAGTAACGAGGATCCAATCAATCTCTGAGATGCCACCGTGGCAAATTTTGTAGAATCATAGATGGACTGAACCAAAAAAAAGAGACCGACTTCAACTTTAACGCCAAATAAGGGGAAATACCAAGTCTAAAAATCACTAAAATCAAAACTTGGATGACTAACAAACCCACGTCTCACTGTAGCTGCAGTCCCACATCCTGTGTATTCAGGAAAAACACACTGCTTAGGTGTGTCTGAACCGGGCCGCGAGGGCCGCTGATCTGGATTCAAATCAGCAGCTCATTGTCAGGTCTCTGCAGAACTTCAGGTTTGTAGGAGAAGGGTACCATCTAAAACCCTTGAGGACCGGTTTGGACACCCATGGGTTACGGTTCTGTCTTGCTCCAGCAGTAGTGATGGGCAAATCAGCTGATCTGGGTGGACTGGAACACTAGAATCCAATCTGAACGCAGATTGGAACATGTTCGAAACCTTTTTAACTTAAATACAGTTTGACATTGATCTCCATCAGTTGAAACCACTGACGATCGCATCAGGTCTCAAATTCAACGCATAAATACAGCGAATCAGCACGTTCAGTGAACTAGTTCCTCCAGTGTTTTTTTTTTTCATATTGTCAGTTTCACTGTGGAAACGATGACAGGTGGTCAGATTAGAGGTCTTGAAATATGAACAATATTTAACATGAAATGTCGTGGTGTCAGAAGTCAGATGTATTTGTTTAATGATGAGGTCACATTTTATCATGTGCCATCTCTTGGTGTTCAGATACAGTCAGTTTCCTTTTCAGTGAGTGATTCCTCTCAGTCGATTCATCCGAAGGGAACAAACGAATCGGGTTCACCCACAGCAGTTACAGTTTGTCACCTAAAAGATTTGTTCATTTTAATGAGGACGCTCCTCAGCAGACTGTCCTTCCCCTCACACAGAGGACATCAGTAATACTGCTCAGTGGATCGGTCTGCTTCAGTGACACCCCCCCCTCTCTCCCCTCCTCTCCCTTCCTCCCTTGCTAACCCATTATGGACAGATCCTTGTCCAACGTCCACACACCAGGGTCATGTTGTGCTGAGTGTGGGAAACATCCCTTGCCATCATCTGCTGTCTGTTGGACACACACAGGCTCAGCTCCCATTCAGTCTGTCCTCCGAAAGGAAGTTGACGTGCGCTCACCTGCACGAAGAGCGAGTAGGTCTCGTTGTTGACTGTGTGTGAGTGGTAGAACTCGCCATCGTACCACAGCACTTTGCCTAACGGTGAGTTCAGCTTGGTTACTGCAAACATCTTTGGTGGGTTGCAGCAATCTGTCAACAACTTCCTGTGAAGAAGGATGTGGTGAAGTTGATAGAAACCGGTGCAGAAAGTGGACTTTTTCAACATTTGCATAACACTTCACTTGTGGTACAACGCCAGTCGCAGATCAATCCCATGATGCTCAGGGACATGGGGACAGTCTTTGCATCCCAGAGAACATTTGCATATAACAACAAAAAAACGCATCTTAACCTGTACATACTTTTGGCTTTCACTAGTCAAATCGAAGTGTAGACTGCAAATCTGTTCAGAAAAACATGTTTTACATCAGAGATATAAAACAATAACAAATGTAAGAATTAATAATATGATAATAATGAGTTTTTAGTCAATGCAAACACACACACGGATTTCTCTTGGAGCTAGATAGATAGACGTGTGTGTGTGTGTGTGTGTGTGTGTGTGTGTGTGTGTGTGTGTGTGTGTGTGTGTGTGTGTGTGTGTGTGTAAGCCCACGAAGGGGACGTGATGACACTCATGTGAGGCGTGAGACCGACCTGAACGAATCCACGGCGGTCTGGTTCTTGTTCCAGACGTCCCCCTGCCTCAGCACCTCCTCCACGATGTCTTTATCTCTGGGGAGGCGGTAAAAGGGGAACACGTAGAACCAGCAGAGCACCACGACGCATAGGGCGGCCCACGCCGACAGCTTCCCCCGCCGGCATTGCGCCAACATCTTCCTCCTCCCGCTGCTCGGTCGCTCGGACCGAATCGACCGGCGCAGCCTCGGTTCCAAGCCGCTGTAAAGCCTCGTGTGTCCGTCACCCGGTCGCTCGGCTCAGACGTCCGAGTGGAACCGGCCGGTGGGACTAGCGTCTGTCTGCAGGTGTCGGGCTCTGGAGGAATCCGGCTCTTGCTGCATCTCCAGCATCAATCCCTGATTCCCCGCCCGGTGCTCCGCTGCATCCCACCCGGGGGTCGTGTGCGGTGTGTCCCGCGCCAGCTCACGTCTCCCCCGGTCTCCGGTGGTCTACCGTCCGGCCTGTGGGTCGTGTAGACGGGGCCGGTCCAGTTCAGTGTATTCACCTCCCCGCTTTTTCCCCTGTCAACCCCCCTTGCGCAGGGACAAAGTGCTTTTTGTGCGAACGGAGACGCGTGAAGGAGGCGCAGTAACAGTGCGTCTACAACGGAAGTTAACCTTCAAGATAAAAGCATGAACTCACTGAATAGGTGGAGGAGCTTCCGGTTCTAAAAAAAAAAACTAAGACCAACGAATCGAGGGTGTGTTGCCAGGTGGGAAATGTAGGATTATTTTACCAGATGCTCAAAAATATTGTGTTTTGCGGGAAATGACCGAGCATCCGTCATAACATAACCAACAGTAGTGATGTGTGTGTCCTTCGTTGTGGACGCTTTCAATCGAGTGCCGAGTAATTGAGGCAGATTTTTGTGAAGCGCCTAGTGAGGCTTGTGTTGACTGACGTATGCTGTGACAAGTGATGGCTGGTGAGCCGATACAAACATTGACATATGATACAGTAAATATATATACACACTTCCAAGTCTGAGCATCATTTCCTGTGAACGACTACTTCTATCACTCAAGTCTGTTACCCTGGGTATGAAGATGCTGACTAGACAGAACCTTTACAACCCAGTGCTCTTTCACTGCACCGGTTGAAACATAGAATTGATTAGTGATGGTGTATAAACTGCTGTTTTTAATATTTAACCAGCTATTGGTTATTTTTAACACCTTAAGATCCAAGGTTTGCTTGTATTTATACTGGCTTGATGCTGAGACGTGAGAGAGGTGCTGCTGCCCCCTGCTGGACGTTCCCCTGCAGTGGCCACTTATTGACTGTGAGGCTGCTGCCCCCTGCTGAATTCACAATCTGAGCTTCAAGTCCCTTTTTCAATTCTGGAGCAAAAGTTCTGACAGTTGTGATCTGCTCCAAACGCTAATATGTGCACTTTTTAGGAGGTTTGTATCTTCTAATGAAACGATGGGCTCTAATGCCCAACGTTGGTTCTACTGTTTACGTGACCAACATTCTTTGCAGGATGCAGCAAACTAGAAGGTTAGTGTGTTACGTCATTGTTGAGTTTGTTTCTGTCAACATGTACATTCATATAACATTACTCATGATGAAGCACGTTGTTATTTGAATGAACACCAGGTGGTGCAACATAACATCTCTGCTGACTTTGTGTGGATGGCAGCAGTCACCAGACAGAAACTGGCTCCACTTTCATTAGTAAAAGTCAATTACTTGACTTCTCTGCCTGTGAGGGCTAAGTTGTCCTGAATCTGATTAGAACCTCAGGAATAGACAGATTTTTTTTTAATTAATGAAAAGCATGGAATCACCTCTGCAGTCAAAAAACTATTGTGGCAACTTCATCCAATTAGATCTCAAATTAAAATTGTATAACTAGGGTCGGAGAAAGAAATTCTCATAATTGTATATATGTCATCATGTGACGATTTTTAAAAAAATACTCAAACATATGTGAACATGAAGCACACAGTGACAGGAACAAACGTACAGTTGATGTGTCTGGATATACAGGCTGAAGGAAAGAGGGCTAATGTGGGAGACTACTGCACCTTATCGGGAGCCTTTGAGGGCAGTCAAGGTTGCGACCCACTTGGCTGCAGCCATGCGTCAGCTGCTCTTTGTGCCCTCCGTCCAAACAGAGGTGCTACTTTGGACGTTCGTACAAGATCCAAACAGTAGAAGTAGGGAGGGACACAAGGAATGGAAAAAAAAAACCTGCATTATTTTAAGCTCGTCACTACAACACTGGTGTTTATTTTATTAGACGTATTTAATTTTCAAATACAACAAAAACACGAAGTTTTCGTCAAGTTAAACTAAATTTCCACTCTTGCCTGTTCAAGAGTTTGTCCTCAAAGAGATCATTAGAGGTGGAAGCAGAGGTCCAGAGGTCCCAGACAGATCCCAAATACACTGGACACACTGGACGACTGAGTTTGAAGTCACGTAATGATGAAGTTTCTCCAAATAGAGACGTCTTTTCAACATGCTGAAGTGAGTAAAATATATTTGGAGCAAATGAGAAGATTACAAAGCCAAAAATACTCCAATTCTGGCACTTTGATACCACAGTACAAACTTGTTATGAACGCGCACAGACACACTATACTACATATAATACATTACCCAGTGAGTGTATCTGGGACCTGAACACCTAAAGTGCTTTAAAGTCAACACGTCGACCTGGATGTCAACATCTCACTGTGGAGGTCGCTGGGTCACGTCTGCGGGATCAGATGGATTATAAAGCAGACAACTGACAAACAAATAACACTTCATGCAGAGCAGGTGAGGATGGATTAGAACCCCTGAGGGTCACGCAGCAGCAGCAGCCTGCCGAAGAAAATACTGCAGCTGTGGGTGGGTTTTTTTTCCCTCCTCCTCTCCAAAGGGTCACATAGTCCAGATTTATGAGCACATAAGGAGAACTATGGGTGACCCATTGAGCTGTCACTTAGCAATTCATGAACGCTACTGATATCACAGCCTCACTATTTCTTGTGTGTGTGTGGGGGGGGGGGGTTGGGTTGCATCAGAAATAGACCATCCACCTGCTGAGGATCACTGACAATAACTGACAGAACATGTGGCGCCCCCCCGCCCCCCCGCGTCTTCCTGCATTGCTCACCGGCATTGTCTCCTCAGCTCCTGTGTGCGAGTGGCATCAAACGCAGGAACTGTCACATGTACACGGCATATGTGGAATCAATTTCCATGATGAGAAACAGGTGTAATGGGGATGTTTAAAAATCAGATACATAAGAGAAAGAACTTCAGACCTTCACGAAAAGTTTTGAAAATGCTTCACCAAAAATCTTAGGGTGCCTTAACTAACCCACCCGTGACAGCGCCCTCTAGGGTCCTCTCGGCCCCACCCCTACAAGGATAGAACCCTGACAGACCATGCTGCTCTGGAGCACTGTGGTCTTCTCTGGTGCAGGTGAAGGTTCTTACAGGTGAAGCCAGCGACAGATGGAGGAGAACTTGTCGTCAGGGACTTCAAAGGATGAACAAGGTGCTGATGCATGTTCAAGCTGTCAAGACATTTCGTGCAGATGGTGCGGCCTTTATCATGGGTGCTGTGAAAGTGGAATTGGTCCCAGACTTTCAGATTCAACACACACACACACACACACACACACACACTGATTGCCCCATCTGTCATGGTTTCATCACTGGTTGCTGACAGTGGTGCGCTGCGAGTTACTTCTGGTAAAGTGCCATTTCCAATCTGTTATACAACATTTCAAGAGATAAAAAATAATGTCGTCTGCAGATGTCTGAGTTATCACACTGAAGTGAGAGACTCCTCCCCTCCTGCCATCTTCCTCCCGATTTCTTTTCTTTGTAAAATATTTGGCTTGTTCCTAAAATGTTTCCTCCTCTCCTTCCCATATGAAGGATACTCTACATCCGACATTCCTCTTCTGCACTCGGTGGATCAAACTCGGAATAAGCTTTTGTTATTTCGGGGACCAGTACTTTAAGGATGACATTAGCGTCCTGTTATTTGACCTTGATCAATCAACAGGTCACATTCTCTCTGATAAATCACAACAGCAACGACAGGAGCGTTGTCACACTGGAACAGATGAATGTCCCACACGCTCCACTTTTTTTTATTTGCTGACATGTTTGAATCGATATCAGGGAGAGTGCAGAAAATACGACAGATGACTGATGTGAATAGCATGCTTGAGTATGTGTGTTAGTTAAAAGCAAAGAGTATGTGTTTTAATGCTCCTACCCCACTTGAGAGCTTTATGAATCGTACTTGTTTCATTACTGACAAGTCTGGGTCGTTAACCTAACCCAGACGCACATTAGCACTTCACAGCCGTCCTGTTAGGAACATAGGACGACTGTAGTGTAGGTGGATATATATTAGAATAGAATCACTTTTCACAACAGGAGACAAAACATGGAAAGAAAAAGCTCCTGATTTATTATTACACTTCTCCGGAGCCGTCGCGCTGTTAAGGGGAGGTGATGTTTCATGCCTGGTCTGATGCCAGCACATTCTTGGGAGCAGACATTATATCTGCTCTCCACTCGCCACCCAGCTGCCCATTGTTTCAGGCGCTCACCGTTTGACACCCTGCACCTCTGCAGACGCCCATTTACAGGTAAAACCAGGAGCATTTGGTTGTTTAGCAGCATCGTTTACAACTGTTTGCTTTGGTTGGGACACTGTTTAAATGTGGTTGTTTATTTCCTTAAAAGTGTTTCAGAATGATGGAGACAAATTTGTCTCATGAGAGAGGAGTCTTCTTGTGAAACATTTGGTGTCTCTGATCAGATGGATGAGGCCAATCATGAAGTCATAACAGTTTTGTGAGGGATTTGTTCTTTCCATGTCTCTGCTCTAAACCTCTTGTCAAAGGATGTTAAGAGCTGTTTGTAACGTGTCGACGTGATGGGTCAAATTACAACACGTTTCATTCTGACGGGTTATTACTCCTAAAGTGTACTAATACACACCTCTGCTTCTCTTATTTGTTGCTGGGAACGCAAACACACCAAGTGAGGTGAGTAAGCAATGTTGTTGCGGTGGCTTATTTGTGATGAGCATGTATCGGTGCAATATGAAAACAGAACACTAAAAAGAAAATACGACATAAGAGGAAGTGTCTGTGTGACTAAACATGATCTACACTAGTCTAATTGTGATCGCTAACGGCATCATCCGCCTCATTTGTCTGTTCTCTGGATCAGGAGCCTGACAGAACCACAGCGATGAATCCCAAGGGGGATAAGGTGAGCCGACCGTATTCCACAGTGTTAATCCTCCATGTTTGGAGAGAGGACACACTGTCCTTGTACACGTGGCAAAAGATCTGGCAGTCGCTATCTGTCACGGCGTTATCAGCATCACTGGCAGCGACCCCCTTCACTGCCGACTAATAATAAATCATTGTGTTGTGGTGCTTATAAGTGCCGGAAGGCCACACTCACACGTTTGACCAAATATGGCAATGACTGTCATACAGCCCACGTACAAAGTTATACTAATTCAGACGTACATTTATATAATCATACAAATCAAACTTACAGTGCACACCCAAGAAACACCTGGCGTGTGTGTAGATTACCTACTTGTCTTGAAAGAGAAACAACAGAATCACACGCTGCATTTCTTAGAATTGTACTCATTGAACTGTAAAGATTTTCTTTTATCATCTATTCATATGCATTATACCTATTCATACCTCATTAAAATAATATCCAAGTCATTTTTACAAATATCTCTATCTATTTTTTTTTTTTTTGGCTTAGTCAGCTCTTCAGGATGTTTTGGTTATTTTTTTCTGTTTTTTGTAAAACTTATGAAAATATGATATAGGCAGTTAATTGAAGAGGGTGCTAATATATATTTATGTTAATGTAACTGTGACGGTATTTCTCATGTCTCTTCGCAAACAATAATTTGTGAAATAAAAATAGTCTTGTGCTGCAAACTGACACTGACACTGAATGTAAATGTCTTTTCCACAGCCGAAGTCAAAGATTTCGGCCTCTCGCAAGCTCTCCCTCAAAGTGAGTCGTCCTGATTCACCGCCATCTTACAAGAGCCTGTGACACCTCGTGTGCTCCGGTGGATGCAGCACATACAAGGGTCTAAAGAAATCTGTTTTCTCCCAATCAGATGCTTCTCCTCACCAGAGCCTGTGAAGACCTGGAGAGGGAGACGCAGGAGAGGGAAGAAGAGAAAGTGCGCTATCTTGGAGAGAAGTTGCCTCCGCTGCAAATGTCGGGACTGTCTCTGGATGAGCTACAAGTGAGGGTCATTAGGAGAACATTAGCGCACCGCCTCACCTGTCTGCGTGATGTATGAGCACATAAGTAACGCGCCTTTCATTGCCATTGCTGCTTTAGAAGTTGTGCAAGGAGCTACATGCAAAAATTGACGTTGTGGACGAGGAGCGATACGACTGTGAAAACAAAGTCAACAAACACAGCAAAGATGTAAGTGTCTCACCCACACGTCCTGGTAGCAGGAAGCAGCTTTATTTTCATTGTCATTCATCGCTATGGCAACCAGAGAGCACAAACGTGAATGTTGCGGTTTCATTTAAGATCCACGAGCTGAAGCTGAAGGTGCAGGACCTGGGAGGCAAGTTTAAAAAGCCCGCCTTGAGGAAAGTGAGGGTGTCGGCAGACGAGATGATGAGAGCTCTCCTGGGCTCCAAACACAAGGGCTCGATGGACCTCAGAGCCAATCTGAAGTCAGTGAAGAAGGAGGACGTCAAACAGGACAAGGTGCCAAGGAGACTTTGTTTGTCAGTGCTGATGTACGATGGAAAACACCCAACAAACTCTCTGTGGTTTGTGTCTCCAGGTTCTCACCACTGAAGTGGGTGACTGGCGTAAGAACGTGGAGGCCATGTCAGGCATGGAGGGTCGCAAGAAGATGTTCGATACAGGCGGCGGCGCCCAGTAAGACAATGAGGAGTCCTGCAGATCAGCTACAATGAAAATGAAGTCTGGAATAATAATCCCAGTAAATGCCTGTTTGTTTGATGGCCATTCACAACGCACTTAAAAATGGAGGATAAGTGGGGCATTTGTGTTTGTTTTTTTACTACAGTCTTTGCTTTCATATGGACATCTTTAGACAATAAAAATGTAGAAATGATTGAACAGATTCAGCTTCGGGCTTTGATATTCTTTCTATATCTGTTCATGACGTTGCCATGTTTCATTTTATCCCCCGCCATTCGTCCGTGTGCGGATGGAAAACAGCTTCACCGGTGATGGAATGAAGAGGAACAACAGGGAGGGAGTCGAACAGGTGCCACTCATCAAAATTCAACATCAGGAATAGATCTAATCATAAAAAAAAACAATATTTCAAGCCCAAAACCAACTGAAAAATGTATTTTCAGTTGTAATGTGCCTATTTTTCAGGCAGCGGCCATAGCAAAAGCTGCAGTTAAACAGAAATAGTTTTAATCTACATTTAAAGTATTCAAATACTCTAAGATGTGACTTTCCAGCAGATGGCAAACACCTGGACTGTCTATTTTTAGTTCCAACGTTGCCCAGCGGCCGCGGCCACCACAGCCTGACCTCAGTCCGCTGGCACTGGCCACATACATGTGCTTCTCAGTGTGTCAGTGGGCTGACTCACTGCTGTCCCACAGCCGTTATTTGAGCTATGACAGTAACACCAACAATAGCTTCCAGGTTCGGTCGGTGCCTTCTAGGATTTTATGGCTTTATGGGCAAAGCATGTCTGTGCGACAGCTGATGTTAAAGCTCTCTGGCATCTCAAAGTCTTGTTGCACACACTCCCACAACCTTCTTTTCCTTTCATCAGCCTCCATCTGCAGACCTTTTATTCGAAGCATAATAAATAACCACCTGTCTGCCCTTGCATGAATGTGTGGCAACAAAGAAAGTAACACAGGTATATGTGCTCCTATCAAAAGTGATAGTGACCTTCACATTGCACAAATGTTCCAGATGTGCTATCCAGACTATAACACATACTTAAGACTCTCCGAATCCAACCTGATCTGGAGATGACAGACACAGTCAAGTGTGGCATGATGTGCCATGAGCTGCATGTGTTGTGGGCTGTGAGCCCAAGGTTCTTTAATAGGATCCAAAATGCAGGAGAATTCACACGGGGAAACAGGATACGTTGATAACAGACAGTTTATTGCACAAGCAGGTAATAAACAAACGAGCGAAAACAACGACAACGCAAAATCAGCCAATGAACAGAAAATCACTGCACTGTGGCGAGCGGGCAGGAGACAAACGACGCAGTAAGGAAACAAAGCCACCAGGGCAGGAAGAAAACACAGAACCAGAAATAGCTCCACAAAAATGGGAGAGTCGAAAACAGAAAGCGCGCACGGAAGCAGAAAGGGGAAAACGTGAACGAGATAACAAACGCGTGAGAAAATGACTGGAGCGCCTGGCATGGAAGCACAAACAACCTGGCGGTGGGGTGGAGCCAGAGTGCAGCTTAAGAGCAGGAGCAATCAGTGCACTGATCAGGATCAGGTGCACTGATTGCTCCTCAATCAGTCTGGCCACACCTCCACTGCCACACAGAGGGAGGAGAAAACAAAACACAAAGAAAACTGACAACCATGACAGCATGTACGAATATGAGTTAATGCTCAAAGGATGCAACACACACACACACACACACACACACACACACACACACACACACACACACGCTGTGCGATACTCTCAGTCCTTTTCTGGCTGTGGATATTTTTCTAGGGGACTGAAAAGGAGATACACATTTTTAGTTTTACACCAGAAAAATGAACCCATCTTATTATGAACCAGGGAAATCTGCAGCACTGGTAAAATGAAAATAATTCTGTGACTACAGCAAAGACAGAAACACAAAGAATCTGTGTTTTAGAAAAGACACAAGTTGTGTGTGGAAAGAAGTGAACAATGGATAATTACACCGCTGAGCGGTGCCAGTCCAATTCTCCTGGAAGAACCCAAAGGAGGAGAAAAAAAAAAGACTGAAGTCATCAGTGTGTGTGTGTGTGGTAAGGTGAGTGACAGTGATTGATGTCATTAATAGTCAACTCAGAGCACAAGTGGTGTATTTATTACTGCAGGGAATAGGTGTAAGAGTGTGTGTGTGTGTGTGTGTGTGTGTGGACACACTGGAGCACAGCAGGGGGTGGAGATTAAACAGCCTGATCCGCATTTAATTTACACAAGAGACAATGTTGTTCATATAATTACTTAAAAAATGACACATAACATGTCTTCCCAGTTTCAAAAGAAGAATCAGGTCTCCTCCATTCACTAGATAATGTACCAGTTGTAGATAAACACCGAGACAAGTTAATCAATATTGGAAGGTTCTTCTCAAATCACACATTATACACTCTTATTAAAGATGATAAAAGACCTCAAAGAGGATGTGTCCCGGTTATGTCTGATATCTGGTGTCTTTCACCACAGTTGAAGAGGTGCTCATGACGTTTTTCGGTGTGATGCAAAAGAACTTTATAGGTCTTCAGTTCCCATCACAGCAAACGCACAGCAAACAAACAAAAAGGAGCAAATCCCTTCAGGTGCTAAATCTATGCAGCCAGTATTCTTGTCATCCCCAGCACTGAACCATCCCCCTCTCTCATCACCTATAAAGGTTTAAATGAATCTGTAATTGGTGCCTGTGGTCTTGTTCCCTCCCCTGTATTGGGGGATGGGTGAGATATTGGTTTGGACACCAAAACTGCCCAGCAGTCAACAAGCTACAATGAAAGCCTGTCGTCCCTTCAGGTGCTTTAAAAAGATGTAGGAATCAGACCTCACGTTCAACTGAAGGATACGGGTCTGGAAGCTTCCTCCAATTATACATGTGTAATATACTTCAAATGCCCCAGGAAATGAGTTCATTAGAATATACAACGCTTCCCCGACCTCTCATACATTCATTAGAACTGGGCACAGAGACAGCTGAAAGCAGTAATTTCTTTGGAAACGTCAACACATCACTAAAGTCAATAGCGTCATCCGTTAGCTGTCCTGTGCAAAGGTCGTTGGGGAGCTGGAGCCAGTCCCGGTCCCCAGTTAATGACGGAGTCAGAACAACACCCATTCACGCCTCTTTTGTCATTTACAGTCTCCAGTTAACCGAACCACATCTTTTTGGTCTGTGGGTGCAAGCTGGAGGACCCGGAGGAAATCCAATCAGCCAAGAGCAAGAGGAATTTCACTGCAGCTCTAACAAGTGACAGGAACACTTCCATAAACAGCAAAAACATGAAAACACATTGTTTCCAGTTTGACACGGCAAGAAGTGACTAAAGACAACCACACTGCAACCATACGTGGGATAAAAAAGGATCAAAATACTGTGGTTGATGGCCAAATATCTTTAAAAAAAACTACCCGGTGAGCAGTACAACCTTTAAACCGCCTTTAGCACATGCGGGACATTTAGCACCTGCTGAAATGTTCTATTGACACAGCTGGGTGTTGTATAAACACTAAACAACCCTTGTTGCCACTAAATCATGGAAAGTGCTGTTCTTACGAGATGCTCATGGTGTCAGTGACTCGCTGCCTCGCTCGTCTCAGCTGGTGCTGCCGCAGAGCCACTAATGAAGTGTAGCGTTGCAAGTAATTCATCTCTGCTAGATGGTAATTTCTTTATCGTGTCGTCTGTTATCGCAGCTGTTAACGTTCCAAAGTGTCTCAGAAAATATCTCATTCCCTCAACATCAGGCCTTTTCTCCACTCACTTTGGTATAGAATGTACATTTACACCGTAATATATTTGATGTCTTTTCACACCGGCGGGCACACCTGATGAGAGTTTTTTGGGCATAAAACAATCTCATTCATGACTGTCAATGACAGGAAGTGTCCCATAAGAGCTCAAGAATCGTACATTAGAGAAAAAGTCAACATGGAAATAGGAACCAATTCTCACTTATCTGATATACGTGCAGCTTCTAAGTAGCCCTGTCTCATTCAAATTACATTCTATGCAGGGAAACAACACTTTAAATGAACTAGCAAGTACAAATTTGGAAATTATGTGACGTCAGTGCAGCAAGTCTCATGGTAGTCTCTCACAAACCAAATTAAAGTAATGTATGTGATTAAGGCGAGCGCCAATGGGACACATGCGGGTTACCTAGGCAACCAGCGTCTGGGACGCCTGAACGATAGCGAAAATCATTAAATGTATGTGCAGCGGTCGGCTGGGGTGGTGGATGGGTCAAACAAAGAAACAGTGGATGTCTTAGAAGGGAAACTTCTCAGCGTCAGACGTTTGCTGAAATCTTGACAATAAGTAACCCAAGACATAGCAGATGTCATCAAAGCACTAAAGTCATCGCTGGCACCGGTTATATTTTTTCAATCCTGCAGCAAAGCTCGTTTTTGGCTCGTTCCAAGCGCGTGTGAGCCATTTTTCACTTGTAAAGGCGCCATATGGACAAGGGCCCTGGCTCATGACTCCTAATTCACTGTCTCAAGGTCACGCCGTCGTCACAGGGCAGTTATGAAACTTTTAATGATGTCTTTGACGCAGAAAAAATAAACGCAAATCATCCCATTTTCTCTGCCTTGTCCAAAAACATGAATCACAGCATATCACCTCCTGTTCAGAGTGAAGCAGACAGACTGTCCTTTGCCTCATTACGCTCCGGCACTAATTAACAGCAACTTACTCAGATTGAAGTATTGATGCACACTGCACACCTCCTGGATCACTGTGTCAGCTTTACAGGTTGTGACAAACCTGGTGAATGAGGGATGAAGAAAATCAGCTGACCAAATGAGGCTATGAGGGAGTAGAACTCCCTATACAGTCCCATCAACAACTACAGACAACTACATGCAAATCAGAAAGTGTCCCAGTCTCAGTGAAATATCACTTGAGTCCGTATCAGCAATGATCTCTGCTCGCTTAAACCCATTTGCTTTCCTCGTTGTGCACGCACTATCTCTCTGCTTGACTTGTTTTTTATTTCCCCTTTGGTAAAGTGGGAGATACCGCACGCCTTCTTGTGCCTCATCCAAATTGGCAAACTCATCCCACCATCTCCACACAGCTAGAGGATTTCATTTTCTTTATGATTTTAGTCTGAAGTAGGAGAATAGACCAACAGGGACTTCCTGTGCTTTAACAACATCATATCTTTATCTTATTCGTTCTATCAAATGGGGACAGAGCGTGTGAATGCACGTGGAATTAAAGATGACGCATCCTAATTTACATGTGTACTCCCCACAGGCAGGTATCAGCATGGAAAGAAAACATTGTAAAACACGTTCAAGTCAAACATAATAGAGACAATAGAGACCTAGAGAAATTAAATCAGCTCATTTTCTAGACAAATTTAAAGAGTCAAAAGCTTTACATTTAAATCAGATGTATGTACATCCCAGACAAACAAGTATTTTATGGCTGACCCTTCCTGTTGTCCTCCTGTTGGATCCATTCTTCCATCCAATGTTTTTCCTTCCTCTGACCGAGGGTCTGATGGAATTCTAGAGACTTAAAAGCCACAGGAACGACGCAAATACGATTTAACAGAAGTGAAATATTTGACGGGAAGTAGTAGCTGCAAACCCGCACATGCGCAGAACGGAGCAATTTTCCGGCGCCAACTCGTGAAACTCACCGGAAGTCTGCTTTTATTTTGAAAACCAGTTTTAATACGGTCTTGTGCTTGTTGTTCACTCGAAACTCCAAAACGAGGCTAGAACGAACTTAAAGTTGGTCTTTTTCTCCCATATAAACCTTTATTTGTATTGTCAAAATAAATTCATACAACAAAATTAAACAGTAAATTACACACACACACACACACACACACACACACACACACACACACACACACACACACACACAGATCACAGATTTGAGAGATGAATGAGAGAGTGAGAGAAATAAAAGAGAAAATTTAAAAAACACGTTCTTTACACGTACACTGTGTTCCAAGTTACACAGATCAGATGTTTCAACAGCTTTGTAAGAAGTAGACAATTACTTTTAGTATGATTCTGCTTCTTCTTTTAAATGAAAGAAATGTTAAGATGTTTTATCTCAACATTGGTCCACTGTGGATAATTTAACAGGTGTGACGCGCGGTTCCAGCGTGTTGACGTCAGCACTCAGTGGCCCCACCTCCTCATAATGATGACGCTCTCTCCTCCTCGCATCAGGACCATTTCTGGCATCCTCTCACAGCGTCAGAGAGAGAGAGACAGAGAGAGAGACAGAGAGAGAGAGAGAGAGAGAGAGAGAGACTGACAACCCGGTCCCACCGAAGCGTGCACGCGTCAGACGGCAGATCATCCCGGTTTCGCGCAGTTCAGAGGCCTTATCGACGGATCGCAGCCAAAGAACACAGACGGGTCCACCGTTGCATCTGTAGTCAGTGATGGAGAGCCTGCTGGATAATCCAATGAAAGCCGTTCTATACTTGAAGGAGCTCACCACCATCGTGCAGAACCAGCAAAGCCTGATCCAGACGCAGCGCCAGCGCATCGACGAACTCGAGCGGAAGGTGGAGGACCTGATCGGAGAGAACCGACATCTGCGCGACCCTCATCACTACGTCCAGCAGCCGGCTCCGCACCACCACCACCCACAGCAGCAGCAGCACCACCACCCGACCCACCGGAGTGCCAGTCCTCAGGCGCCCGCCCACCTGCACCAGCACCCGGGCAGCGACAAAGCAGCGGCTCACCTCGGCCAGCAGGCGCAGCCTCCTCCTCCTCCTCCTCCACAGCAGCAGCAGCAGCAGCAGCAGAAGAAGACTCCCGGCTTATCGGCCCATCCACAGCAGCACCCGAACCCCCTCCACCATCCGCAGCAGCTGCAGCTGGTTCCCACCTCGCCGCAGTCCCCCAAAACCAGCCAAGCCAGCCCGGACTCCGCGGAGGAGGACAAGAGGAGCCCCTGCTGCAAGTCGCTGGTTCCGCAGACTCCCACCACGCTGTGCCGCTCGGTTGGACTGGCCAGGAAAGCAGAGTAAGTAGCTCTCACGCTGTGTTTGGACACTTACTGGACTCGATTTTTGTTGATGACCTTTTGCTGAAGTGTTCAGACTCTAATTATTTCACCTTAAAGTGTCTTCAGTCAGACAGAAGATCTCAGAGGGCCTTGAGACTTAATTTAAATTCTGCTGCTGAGGAGAGAATGTGCAGCTGAAGCTCTTTAAACCTTTAAAATTGATTTGATATAGTGTCCAGTCTGTTCAATGTCTCAATACTTCACACCCTCCGACAAGCTGAATTTTGGGACAGGTAAATCAGGCGCCACCTCTATTATCACATCCATCACTCAGTTGGTCACCAGATAAATCAACTGGACACTATAGATTTTGGGGACGCAGGCTTTGAGACTTTGCACCAGAGCCGATGCTTCTGGACAAAAGAAAAAATGTGTCACTCGCCACCTCAGACTGCCAGAGAGGTTGTCATGTTCTGTTTCCCTGCCTGCTGTCCCCTCATGTTCCTCATGAGAGCCACCAGAATGTGAAATGAGCTGAGAACGGTTTAAAGAGCATGACGCTCGGCAGCGGTGGTGAACTCATTGTCCAGGAGAGTGCAGACGACATCTGGTCGTTCAGAGACAACGAGTGCTTCTCTGTGACTGAGATATGTCTAATCTGTGATCGATAAAGTTTAGAATCACCAACATCACCCTCAGATTTACGAATAAATATTATTCTCATATTCTGAGTCATCAGTGACTTGGACAACGTTACAGTTGTTCCATTTATTTGTATTTATGGACATAGTAATTAGTTAATGGACAGACAATTAAATGGTGACTGTTAAATATCAGAAAATGAATTTCCCAGTAAAAATACCTGTCCAGTCCAGTATGATATTTTATAGATCAGTTGATTAACCAAATCAACAAAGAAAACAATGACTCATGAGTCATTGCGGCAGAGATAAGTGGTAAATAACATTTTGTATCAACTGTGTCACATTTGCCCTCTTGAATGCAACTCAGTGATGAAGGAGTTCGACGAGAAGGAGTTGAAAGTGGAGTTTAGACCGAGAATGTGGGCATTGTTGTTTTCCTTTAATCAACGTCTCTGACCTACAAATATGTTTTACGTTTATGACATTTATGACCTCTAATGAAAATCTCTTTGTGAGGAATCGCACTCAGGTGGTACAACATCCAAACAAACCTAACGCTGTCAGGTCTAAACCCTGCAAACAGGGCTCAATGTGCCTCAGAACTGTCCGTGGTGCTGAATGGTCTTCGCCTTCCACCATGAAGGTCACATGAACCGCCTCTGCCGGCGCGGGTACAAACAACGCAGCGCGCTGAGCCCCATCTGCTCCACTCGGCTGCATTTGCATTGTTTGTTAATCCAGATTGATTTATCGTGCCATAAAGACATAATTCCTAAAGAGCAGGGGTCACCGTACCATACATCATCCCGGTTGCTAGGGAGAAACAGAGTCGCACATGCCGTGCACGGAAAAGCACACACTCACAACTGATGAGTCGTACAAAATAAATGTCAGGGGAGGTTCAATAAGGGAATCCATTTGAGATTTACCGTCCGTGCCCCCTGACACTGCTTCAGAACGCTGAAAAATGAGAGGGGGTGACACGAGAGCAAAGTACAGGCAACAAACTGTCCACCATCTTATCCTGGATGTAAAAAGAACTGATACATATCAAGTCCACCGATGTGAAGCAGCATCATAATTTCCCGTAAGACAATTGATGCAGATCAGACAAGATTGTGTGTCGCTGTTAGTGATTCCACACCAGTGACAGATTGAGTCAAATGGAAGCATGACAAGGACATACGACATAACTCACTAATGTGGTGTGTGTGTGTGTGTGTCTAATTAGTCCCCCAGTGAGCAGAGAGCGAGGAAACAAAGGAGGACATTAGTTAAACTGATCTGATACTAAAAAGGTACAGTTACTACTTTTATCCAATATGAGACTCTTTTACTTTACTTACACAGGATGTCATATCTGTTGCTTCAGAGTAGAATTTTTCACATCAGTTTCACTCTGCTACAAGAATATTTGCGCCATCGAAACATTATTTATGCTTCACTCACTTTTCTGTGAGCTGTTTTTATGTTTTTTCTGGAATTTTAGTTCATGTTATTCCTATTAATTTTAAATAGCCTCGTTAAGTAATTCATCATAATCATGACGGCTGTTCGGTCACTTTTTGTCTTAGCTGCCACATCTTGAGGCCAATGAAACTCGTCCAAAATGTGATGTAGTATGATTGTATAGAAGTGTGTCATTTCTACAACGTACCACAAAGCAAAAGCACTTTAACACAACAGAAGACTGACAGCTGATTGGTCGAGCTGAACGCCCAGAAGAAAGACTTTGATTAGATCTTCAGCCCCAGTTGTCAATCCAGGGAGCATCTCTTCTAAATGCTGGGATGTTCTGGATTTCACCCAGCATTTCCCCAAACCCATCTGTGCACTTTTACTTGATTAAAAAGGGAGCAGAAAATCCATTTGCAAACGGCTTTGAATGAAAAATTAAATGCTCAGACACTCGAATCATGTATTCCTCATCGCTTCCAGTGGCATAAATCGAAGAAAGCAAATCCATTCGGCTTTGAACAGTGAACACGTTGCAGAAAGTTGTTTGAGTGTCTACTGGAGCAAAAGTCTGCTAGAGAACCAAACTTCTCCGACGGTAGCTCTGAAGTGCTGCGGTGGTGTCAGTCATGCTGGGGCTCCTCCTGTGTGATCTGAGGGAAGCCCTCAGCAGTCCTCCTCATTCGTCTCCTCTCTGCTGCCACCGCTTTCGTTTCCATTGTCTCCCCACTTCCGACGACCCGTACCTCACCTACCAGTTGTACTTCTGTCGATCTACCACATTACTTTGAACGTCCTTCCCCATGTCCCTTTCTATTCCTCGAGTGTCTTTCAGATTCTGCTGTGTCATCATTCTTCCCTGTAAACAGCAGCTTATGTCCTCCGCAGTCCGGATCAATGTTCATTTCCATCGTCCAACCACGGCTCTCTACCCCTTCACCCCTTCCTGTGCCTTTATATGCCCATGAGAGACTAAAGCAAGTGATAACAACGGGGGCTGATGTGAATCTAGAAGAGGCAGAGGAGAAGTGATGTGTTTGTGCGTAGAAGCACTTTTGATAGGCAGCAATCTTGTTGCCTGGGGTGGAAATCCCAGGGTTCTCATATCGCTCCAGGTGCTTCGCTGCTGCTTCCCCGACCTCCCACACACTCAGTTATAATAAGCTCTTGCTCTCGCGAAGAAAAAAAAAAAAAACTCACTAATGCACACAAACCCCAACATGCCACCTGGCAGCCGTCATGTTTTTCCAAGCACTGGCATCGACTCCCTGTGCACCAACCATGCCCTCGTTTTTCCTCCTTTTGGCCCCTCACCAACCGCGGCTGAGAATGTGAGCCATCTCCTTCCCATGCCCGTGTCCTGTAGGAATAAAGTGGGGTGTACGGATAGTATTTAGAGTTGAATTCAGCACATACACACACACACATACACACACACACACACACACACACATCGTAGCATACTGAGTAGCCCTGCTGAGTGCCTGCTGGATGCTGCAGTCTTTCCCTGCTTCAGTGCTTTCAGATTTATGAGCCTGGAGCTTTGCCAGCACACACTCAACCAGTCACCCTAACCCCTAACAACTACACTCGGCCTGCTCTCTAGGTTCTATATGCTTATCTGAAGTCAAGACCATCTACGACAGAAAAAAATATACCACTGCCGAACTTTGCAGGACCATTGCTAGCCATAACTACCTACTAACCCCTCAAAAGCAAACAGGTACATTCATGAACAAGTAGAGAGATTTGGAACATAGAGGATTTAGAGAGGTGGTGTCACTGGTGTGGCGTTGTTAAACAGCATTAACCTTTGAATCCATATCAGGCAGACTCTGGTCATTTGGCTCTTGGTTCGTCCGACTGCATCCAGTTTAAAACTAAAACCAAATACTGGGTCAGAGCTTCTATAAATGGTGACTTTTATAGAACTTCAGAACTTCTGTAATCTCTACAGTAATTTTACATTTCAATAGTAAATCAATTCCTTATCCTCACTGAATGATTTGATTGGCTGCAACAGTCGACGCCTCCAGTGTCCTGTTGTGCGTTTTCAGTTGTTAAGAGAGACTGTTTTTCCATTTGGATTTGTGCCGTGGATCAAGTTATTTTCTCCGTTTGAAGTGAAGGAGAAAAAAAAAAAAAAATCCACAGTCCCCCAGTAAAGACGTTTCATCAGAACTGCTGCAGAGAAGTCTGCAGAGGAACCAGGATGTGATTCATAGTTTCTGAAGTTCATTCTTCAAGACATTCACCTCCACTTTGGTTTAACTAATGCATTGCATTAAACACAGACCCCCCCCCCCAAAAAAAAAAACCACAACAACACTCCAGAGCTGTACACTACCATGAAAAATGTGATTTGGGTCAACTACCCCCTGAAAATAGAAACGACCCATTCATGTCATAAGAGCGTGATGGACACGTTCAACACTGCTCTCTGCATTCTGTGTTCGTCTGGAGCTCCAGTAAACTGGTTCTTGACGCACCTGAGGTCGCTGTCTTCATTCACCTTCTCCGTTCTCACACTACCAAAGCTCCGCTTCTCACTCTGCGTTCCCTCCCCTCAGCCTGGATGGGACTCACGTCTGCCTGGTTATGACAGGGTGACTTGGCTCTGCTGCTGCTGGAATCTAAATCGTGAATATCACATTTGACGCGTAGTGCTTTTAAATTGCTTCATTTCTCAGACGATGTAGCTGCCGGCTGATTTCTGACTCTGTGGTAGAATATTAGCTGTTTTCATGCACAAGTTGAGCATGGTGGAAGACAATCCCAGTTGTGAGTAATCTAGACGCTGTGTGAGTGTGTGTCTGAAATGTTGAGGTGTCAAAGGTCTTATGACTGCTGTGTTACATCTGCTGGTGGGATTTTATGTCATGATATGATGAAGTTTAGTGTGTTCTGTGCAATGGCTCAAGACACGGCCATCCAAACAGTAACACACCGTCAGTAGGCAGTGATTGTCAGTAGTCTGTCATCTACATATTTGTTATGGTTTGTAAATACAAACGGCATTAGTGCCATGTGGCTAATTGCCATATGTACGTAGTTTGTTTCAATTTGTGTTTTTGGTAATTAAAATTATGTCGTCATGTCGCAAATTTGCATTGTGTAGCACCACCTTGTGACAACTCTGCAGTTCATTACAACCTGTTACACCTCTAAATACAGCGTGTGCTAACTGGCAGTTAGCGGCTGCTAATGTGTGCAGGGTTGTAATGAAAAGACATGCAGACGAACAGGAACAGATGCCCTCGTATAAATTAAACGTGCTGCAGTGTTTGTGTTTACGAGGTAAGAAAGGGGAATTCCTTTCGGGGTCGTGGGTTGTGGAGGGGTAAGTGCTCACCATTGGTCAGTGGAGTTTACGATCTCCACAGCTCAGAGACCCATGCGCTCTGAACAGAAGGAACGAGGTTAAAATATGATGGAGGGAAAAAAAAGTCCACCCATCTGTCGCAGAGATTTCACTTCCTAAAAGCTTAGTGATGAAAATCCCTTAGACAATTCTAATGTTTAGCACCGTGTGTCTGTGTGTGTGTGTATCTGTGTGTGTGTCTCCCAAGGGAATACGCTTAAATTATAAGCTTCTACTCAGACTCCATTGAGTGAATTGCAAGTAAACATTTGTGTTCAACAAATGTAATGCAAATGTATAAAACTATACCACGAAACGTCATTTCAACAAAACAGTTGCCAGTCAAACTGACTGATTGTCTGCCCCATCCAAACACCAACTGGGGTCCCAAAGTAAACAAAAACTGAGCTTCTGAGAGAGATGTGGCTTTTACATTCCACACATCTTCCTTCTATCTCGATTTGTATTCTTCTTCTTTGTCCATGCTCCATGTCTTATTCTCTGATTTTGGGGTATTTTTTTTGCGGGGCAGTCTTACAGTGTCACTCACTGGCATATGTACTACAGCGTTTTCTGTGGTTTGTGTGGACATACACATTTCATGAGATGATTCCTTGTGTATGGATTTTTTTTTAAATGAAAAAGGAAATGCAGTGGTTCTGGTCTCAGACTTCCTGCTTTAAACCACCAGATTTATTTACATTTATTTTAGATTTGGGATCCCACCTACTCAACAATTACCAAAGCAAACACTGTAGCGGACAGGTAACTGGCCAAGTAAAAAAAAAAATAAAAATAAAAATATCTATTTTTATCTAAGTTGTGGAATACAGAAGAATAAAAAAGTGATTATGCTGAAATAATAAAAAAATAGACTGGTCCGTGAACAGTAGTCAGGCATCCTGCCTGGCTCGGTGCGAGACGGACGTCTTCAAAAAATGGCAAAAGAGCAGCAAAACATAGCCACAGGCTGAAGGAAAGACCAGTGGATTCTTTAGCAAACAATGTCCGCTTTACATCTGTGAAGCACCGCCGGCGCATGGAAAGGGAAGGAGAGCTGACTGTTCAGCTCGTCAGAGGAGGAGGAGCCTTTGCTGTCTGGCACTGAGACAAAAAACAGAGCAAGACCTTGAGCGGCAGTGGCTTTATTTAAGCTTTCCATGCAGAGAATTATTGAAAAGGAAGCTATGCAGCTGAGAAGACATTTTAAAAGTAACCTGCAATGGTGGAGGATGGAGGTGAGACGGTTGTTGAGCACAGACAAACTATAACGGAGAAATGCAACTGCCAGTGGGAGGAGGAGAAGACCTGGAGAACGTGACAAAGTAAAAAAAAAACACTTTATGACTCTTGTTATCACAATGTAGTTTGGATCAGAGAGAGGAATTGTATGAATAAGATTTTAAATCTCCTTTAATCCTTCAGTCTGATTTCTGGATCCAGCTTTCTTCTCTGGTTGCTTTGTTCCTCCTGTGGATCTTCACACATTCTGTGGGGATGTGTGTTGTCATGGACACAGTGATGGCCACCAAGAATCACTGATCAGCTGGTCCCAGATGGAAACAGTAAAACTGAAATTCGTTAAATAAATGTTTCATTCATTTGCTGCACAGCCGTAAACTGTATATGTGTTGTATTGCAGCTTATTTCTCATCCACTGGTGTCCCACTGACAAATACACCATGTGCAGGCAACAAGGTGCTGAGGGAAACTGTCAGGTATGGTTAACTGTACGGTGGAAGGTAACGTACCTAAGGCTGTGAGCCACTGCAGCGCTGATCAGAACAGGCACAGCATGTCCAATCGGCTTTCCTGGTCCTCTCTACACATTAAACAAAGACTGCACGGTTGATTGTATGTGGGGGAAAACTGAGGAGGCACCCACTTAATCCCTAATTTGATCAATCATTTACATTCCATACACGTGTGTTTGATCCCTCTGTGGGAATATTTATAGATATACTGTAGTATTTCTATATATTTATACAGTATGTATACACACTGACAGATTAAGGTCGACATAACGACAATGAAGAGCCACTAACCTACTGTTCTGGACCCATGATGGTCTCCTTGAACATACGAGCGATGAGAAGGTTGCGGTGCATAACTGTGACAGTTGGAGTCATCAGTGTAGTTACAACACAGCAAGTCAATTAGTCTAGAGTATCAAAAACAACATGCAACACACAGTATGAACTGTCTGTTGTCAGCATATGAAAGCACGAAAGGAGCCCCGCTTGTGCATCATGTGACCTACGATGAGTGGGTGACATAAAACTGTCATGGCACATTACATGAGAAGGTAATTAGCCTGGAGACGTCTGAGACGTTTGTCTATTGTTGAAGGCTGTTTAGTTATAAAAGAAGATGCTGTGTGGTTGACAAAGAATTAGATCAAATGACTTGTAAAGCTGTAAAGGGGAGCGGCTCTTTGTGGACGAGTTCAGGGAACGACAGCAGCGAGTGGAGTCAACAGGAGACACAAAACATTCATTTTCAGGACATCTGACCTTTAATGAGCAGTTGGGTGTCACACTTTGTGTCTCGTCTCCAAGTTCTGACATTCCAAGGAGGTATTTTGTCCTCACCCTGACCTGTAGTTACATCACCAGGGCTGGTTTGTCAGGCCCGCTAGCGCTGGGATTACATCATCAGGTACGCAGTGCCAGGGGGAGGAGCTGATGACACTACGAGTGATGTCACCAAGAGGTTGCAGCAAATCGTACAAGAAGCGAAGCAGACAGTACTGGAAGTAGGCATGAGTCATCTGTGTGTGAATTGGAGACGTTATTGGATGTGACAATATGGTGAACTTCACGTTTCTCCCTGTAAAAACACTTATTTGGCGCTTCTCCCTCACCGTGCATCACCAGCTAATTTACAAAACAAAGGTTTTTTTTGCAGTCGCCCATGTTCTGGCTGATATATGACAACCATGTCAGCTTGAGTTGTCACCCGTTAAGTGAGACGCACTGACGCAGTGCCAAGCCTTCAGCAGATGGCCTCGCACTGACACAGTGTGGCCTGATGCTTGATGAGCTGCTAAATGGCCTCAGTGGTGGAGGCAGGATTCACGTGGGACGCTGAGAAAACCGAGGCTTCCGTGGGAAGTCTTCATTCATCAGTCGTGTTTTTGTGAGGAGCAGCATCAAGCTGCCTCCATGAGTTACATCTCTCAACAACGTCGCTGGATGTTGGATTCTTTTTTGTTGTTCTTCCAAGCTTCAGATCTGTTTACTCATTTTATCGATTGAATCCAAAAGTAGCCTGTTCAGCACAAACGTGCACAGAACCATGTTCTTCCTGCCATATTTCCCCCCTCGACCACTGTGGGGATCGATATGTGAGCCCACGTTTTTGGTCAATGTGCAGCTACAAAAGTGTGATATATGTGATATTAATCTTGGGCTTCCATCGTTGCTTTAAGCATACAAGCAGGATTTGTGACATATGTGCCACAAATCAGCGCACACAAGTAAGATGCAGGAATTGTACAACTTTTCTGTATTTGTATTTGCACAAGTGTAGAATCAAGTGTTAAACATTTGCCGCTGCATATAGTGATATGTCGTAATACTGCAAAAATGTAAAAAAAAAAAAATAACAAGTCGGCTAACTTGTCCAGTGGGCATAAATGCAGCTCAGTGTCAGTTTTGAACCCTCCTCAGCACGAGCTCTGACAATTGAGCAGCAGGATGTACTTTAGTCGTGTTCTTCTTCAACTGAAGTCATCTCTCACCTCCTCTGCTTGCTCTGCCTCCTCCATCAAAGGCTTCTCTTTTATATGTTTTTTGGAGAGGCGGCCAGCAGCTGGGGGTTGAGTTGACGAGGAGTGTGAAGTGTTGAGAGCCCAGAGAGGATTCTACTTTCATCTTGAGCTTGAGGGGGATGACTTCAAAACCTGACATTTTGCTGCTGATACTTTAGATGACGCAATCTGTCTTCCTCATGATGTTGCTTTAAATATCCTAAACCGATGACACATGGTCTAAATGTGGGCTGTTGCTAATAAAACCACTAATGAGGCAGCGTGTTTGGGCAGCAGACTGTCAGAATGTGATGCATCCTGTGTATAATGTCAAGTATAAGGCGTGAATGCAGCAGCTTCTCTCACACTGGCACGGTTTTCGTCAGGGATTGAACACAAGGCAAAGGATTTCTCCCCTCCTGTTTTGTGAGCTTTCTCATGGGAACATTGGTCCTGCTCCCTCTCTCTCTCTCTCTCTCACTCTCTCTGCTCCATCTGCAGCTCTTTCAGTTTTACTTCCAGAAATGGAGCTAAAACGCTTGGAATGGTCCAGAATACATGCTGACGTAAACCTTTCAAGGAAGCTATTTTTTCCGTCCCAGTGAATAAAAATAAAGTGTGTGTGTGTGTGTGTGTGTGTGTGTGTGTGTGTGTGTGTGTGTGTGTGTAAGGTCAGTCTTATCATTTATTTATTTTTAGCTAATAATGCACTGACCACAGATTCCAGATGTATAAAACATGACTGGAGTGTTTTGTCTCAGAAGGCCTTTAAGCCTGTAACATTGTGAACTGTCACCCGGGGTGAAAGGAGTGAGAAACCAAGATCATAACTGATTTTACCCTAACCTGAGACTTTTAGTGATAATGGGAGGAGATCAGTAGAAATATTACATGTATGTTGAAAAAAGACAGATATGAAGATATTTAAAAAGTCTCTGAAACTTTTATCCACCAGTCAAATTTCTGTTTAATTTTTTTGATGTACTTTGTCGGAAGCTTTCCGAGTTTGCTTAAATACCCTCGGTGTGTTTCCCTGGTTCTACTGTTTAATTAGGTGTGCAAAATCATTTCACACTTCTTTTTCACTCTCAGGTCCAAGTGTTCTCCAAGGTCAAGTGATATTAGTTTCTACCGTGTTTGGCCTTCAGGGGCAAACTAATACTGCACATTGTGCTCTTCAATGGGTGAACATCTTCCCAGCTATTTTCTTCTCCTACTGCCAAAGAAATGGTCCGTGAAGGCAAATCCATCAATTATTGTGAGCTTTGATCCTCCCCAGCTCCTTCTCCCTCTCCTGCTCTCGATCCCACGCCTCAAAGGGTTATCACTCCACCGTGCACAGATCATTTCTGCCCTGAGCCGAGATGAATCAGCCGGTGGTGTTGACACAGTAAAGTTAAATTCAACACAAGGAGGAGCGTATCGACAAACACATTAGACATGAGGAGTTAAAACAAAAGTACAATGGAAGCACGGTGTGCAGATCACACCCTCCCTCAAACATGCCCAGTGTGCAGAAGAGATTATAGACGTTTATAGATTTTTTTTATAGGTGGTATTAGCGAGTTTAGGCCACTGAGGGGATTGAGTCAGTGGTGTGGAAGATCAGAAAGCAGGTCATGCGAGTGAAGTTTAATCTTCAGCGCCTGCATAGATCAAATAGAACCCACTGCTGGTGGCAGGTGAAAGGAGAGGCACGGGTCACGTAAGTCATTAAAACTGTTGGATGCTGGTTGTAATTGTCTTGTCTCGTTACATTGGCACAACTTGAACATCGGCATCAGCGTCGGCCCTAAAAGGTCCAGCACGGGTCAGGGTTTCAGAAGCCGTGGCCCCCTCCAGCACACGTGGGGAGCTCACGCTGTGATCCCCGTGATCCTTTTTTGTGCGACATATGCTGCTGCTCTTTTTACCGGCTACATCTTCTGACAGCAAGAGTGATTGAGCAAATCCCTCTCTTGCTCACTACGTGCCTGTAGGACATAGAGCAGATGGGATGGGAGAGTCATGGAGTGTGATTGAAGATCACTTTGAATGGGAAAGAAGGGAAGGAGATGAGCGCGTGGGAGCGGTGGATGAAACCTTGAGTAAATGTGAAGTGAAGCAGAGATCGGGCAGAGGAGAATTATGGAAAGGAGGCAGAGAAGCATGATGTTTACGACACATGCACATTAAAAGTTGATATCTCTGTCTTTTCCTCCCTACTTTTCAACATCACCTTGTGACTAAGTCTTTTAAAGCTACTGCGACACCATCCTGGTTTCCTTCGACCCCTGAATGTGGAGCTGTGGCTTAAATTAGGTGGTTGTAAAGCTTTTAAAGCAATATATTTGATCACTATTGAATTGTATCACTAGTCTCAGGTGCCTTCAGGTGTTTCAGTTGCCGTAGCAGCTCAGACTACTTGAGAATATAAATGAGAGATTTCAATAACAGAAGAACTGTAAGCGGCTCAGAACCAGATCTCGTTGCCCCTGTCACCAGTAAATTTTGTCCAGAATATAGAACATCAGAGCCTCAGATCTCAGCGATGACTGACGGAGCGAGGACTGGTCCAGGTGTCAGTGCTTGTGTTTCCTCTTCCTCTGTTTTCGCGGACCAGACATCAAATGAGGTTTTGCCCAGTTGATGTTTTTTTTCCATTATCATCCTTTGTATCTAAAGTAAAATCCTCATTTTGATCTTCCTATTCATACAGAAACCAAACAGTGCTCCACCAGTTTTGCTGTCCGGCCCCGGAGGCCCCTGAGGGGGAGACTTCGACCGCCTGTGTCCCCAGGTAAGATGACTGCATCCCTGTAGCATCTGTGCACTGTTTTTGTTTCTTAAAACGTAATTTACTTTGGACAATTTTTTTCTGTGAACTTTAATTGCAGCCACTTTTCATGCATCCTGTTGATGGCGGTAGCTACTTTGGGCAACACAACTACCCCCGCAGTTATCTGAGTTGAAGTGGTTGTAAAAGCTTCAGCTTCTTCCGACCTGACGAACCCCAAGGGGAAACACTGTTGGAGCAGACACCTTATTTACAGAGAGACAGTGAAGCCACACAGTTTTTAAATGTCACGTCTCATCAGCTCGGGTTGAGGCTGCAGCATTGTTTTACCTCACATAGAATTCTAGATTGTCAGTTCTCCTGCTGTATTTTCTCAAAACAAAGTCATAAACCTCCCTTTTCTTGGACAATAGAAACGTCCTTGGTGAACCTGTCTCATTTGACAAGTCATGTACTGGAGATGTGTATGAACATGTCTTGATGGATTTCATCTTTCGCAACCTCTAAAGTGAAAATGAACAACAGAACGAATACATATACATGCACAGACCAGGTCAGTATAGTAATTAATCACACGTGGTAAAATGTACTGCTGTCTGTCCACAAATTAAAGACGGTAATAAGCAACGACAGAATGCAATAAGCAAGCAGCAGTCTTTCCCTTTTAAGTGGAAAGTTGACAACACACAATCTTTCTGTCTTTTTGCTTTATATTCACCAGCTCCCTCAATTATTCTTCCGGCCAAGGAGCGTCGATAGCGAATAAGCCATCCTCTCGAAAAATGGTTTGTTTGTTGTGGCTTGCGTGCTTCACTGGACAGTTCTGCCACATTGTCTGCAGGAAATAACAGAAGAGCGAGAGTGTATTTGTAGGAAATTGTATCATACACACACACACACACAGACTAAGGCTGTGAACCAACAAGCAGACAAAACTGCGCTCAAAAGGCAGAGATTTAGGGGCCATCTGTGTGTTGTTATTATTATCTGATTAACTCAAAACCCAAGTCTCTGACAGTGTTAAAAGTAAACTTTGCTCGAAACACGAAAGGAAAGCCAGTGTTTCAATTGGATCTTTCAGGAGATCAACATTGAAAGGCAATTTGAAAAAAAAAACCCACAAGAGTCAATTGGAGTTCAGCAGCTTGAAGCCCTTTGGTGGTGTTGTGCTTTGGGATTCCTTTGTACCTTCTTAGCTAAAGGTCCCTGAGCACAAACGAAGTGAACAACTGAAGGCCCTCGCTAACTTGTCAAGCCGTCCCAGCCCATCAAAACCAGCTCCTGCCCACGTCTGAAGCCAACCACTTCAAAGCAGGACTCTCTGGGGCTGAGACAGAAAGCAGCTTGTGTCCTTTTTATGTTACTGTTGCATCGTTCTCTTTTTGAAAAGCTGTATTCAGTTGTTGATTTCTGTATTTCCGCGTTGTTGTCAGTGATTCGTTGGTCATTTACTCACGCGGCATCATTGACATGACTTCACGTGGCACCACACCTCATTGCATCCATCATCATCCATGTTCACGTCATTTGGGCTTGTCTGTCCACTGTGGTCACACTGAATTTGAAAGAGTCACGTATGAATATAAATATATCGTGTATCAAAAATAATGCAAACTGCAATGTAAAACGACCATCGATGTGTGTGTACTGGAGGGTCTTTCTCCAAACTGGTGAGGCTTCTTGTCGACACATGTAATGCATCTGTGTTCATGTGAAGAAGAAAAAAAAAAAAAAATGTTGCATGCTTTTTGCTTGGCCGTGATCAGAACACGTCTATATATGTGTGTGTGTTCATGTATGTATGTGTGTATATATGTGTTTGTGTGTGTGTGTGTGTGTGTGCCAGTGTGTCAGTATGGTGCACATGTATACACACACACACAGTAAAACACCACATCAGCACAGAAAGATCTGTCAACCAGTTATAACTTTAATGAAACCCTTCAAGGATTAATATACATATTGTATATATCACAGGCTTTGGTTACATCAGGGTACAATCTGCATTTATTCTCGAGTCAAATCTCTTGACTCAGGGATTTATTGTCTCCAGTTTGCATGTATCTTTCCTGCACAAACACACCTATGGCCTGGACAGCACAGTGCTGTTATACCTGAAACACTGTGGCTGCAAACATGGCGGAGGATGCATGCTAACTAGCCGCTAGCTGTCGTGCTCCTACAGAGTGAGCTGTCCTCAGGGTTGTTCTAAGACACATTTATGCACTGAATTGTCTCCAGTGGTGGCGGCAACACTTGACAGGAGCAGCGGTCTGCTGACAGTTCTGCTCCTGTTCCAGCCTGTTTGTAACAACATGCCGGAATTCAATCAACTCGTTTCTAGCGGTGTTTAAGTCTCCTTCATGCACACGGTACTCGCTGTACAAATAGTCATACAAGACAACAGAATCCCAGGCTCATTTTACCGCCAAACAAGGTCTAATTAACACATAAAAAGCTCATTTCCTCTTTGTGTGCTGCTTCCACTCACGGGCGTAATGAGGGTTTTTTTTCGTTACACACTGAACCTGAAGACAAAGGCTCACTGAGGCTTGAAGTACTCTCAAGGAGCAGGAGAGGTGGAAAATGATACATCGGAGCTGTAGAGTTGTCCGAAAACAATCATCTGTCAGAGATTATTCTGATCAATCAAGTCATTGTGTGTTGTTTAAACTGAGATGTGAGGTGTGAGGTGTGAGGTGTGATTCACTGTCACATATAATGGATCCTACGGACGTTCTTGTATAAATGGCTTCAAGGACAGAGCAGATTGTTTAAAGACGAGGGGGGATTTGTGTCCAGGGTCACCACAGCAGATCCACAATGATCCCTGAAAGGGGCTGATGGTGTTGGATGGCTACTTCTTCTGCTGTGGTGAGCTGAAATGGCACACAGGAATTTGGTTGTTACTTTTACAGTTCCACACGGGACCTTAGGTTTCACTTTCTGCTATGCAGCAAAATTGAGAACTGCTGTGGTGGACACACACACACACACACACGGCCCTAGAAACCTAGTAAACCGAGGGAAAGCATGAGCTGAAGTGCTGTAAATAATGACGTTCTGCTGGAAAGCCTGCAGGCAGTTCCACATCACGGTTGGTGTTTGTTTGTGTGCACATCCACATGAAATGACGGCAAAGTCCTTGAGTAACAAATCACTAGGGTTGATTTGAATTGTGGCCCAATATTCCGTAAACACATTTCTGCTCACACTGTGAAGGGTTTTGGTTCCAGTCTGAATCGTTTGCCACAGTGAAACGATTGCCTATGACCTGCTTCTGGAACACATTTCAGCTGCAGATGGTGACGACGCCTGCAGTGTTCGTGTGATCGATATGGAGGAAGACTGAAGACTGCAAGCAGGCAACATGGAACGCCTCACGTTTTAAGGAGGTGGAGGAGAAAAACTCAGGAGTTAGAACTATTGGTGCCATACCTGGAACTGATGGAGCCTGATGAGGAATGAGTCAGATGTTCCTGGGGCCTCAATTACTTTCAGAAAGCTATTTCCAGATGATGTCTCTACTCCAGCTATAGCTTTTATGCGTTTATGGAGTCGATCAAATGAAGGTGCTGTAAGATGCAATGCCAACATGCCCTGTAAGGACTCAGACGGCCAGCGTTAAACAAACCGAGATGATCTGTCTACTGTCGACTACTGGAGAGCAGAATCTGCGCAAGCAACCATTTATCTGAGTGCAAGCACAGAGTTTGCACAGGAGAAAAGCAATTTTAAGCACAAAGGGGCAGCTATTTCGGGAAGGGTTTGGAGGGAAAACATGACAGAACCGAAGGAAAGTGATGCTGCCAAACCAAGAATCTCTTGAATACAAAATCCCCCCACTATAATTGTAGGTGAACCTTCGAGCACATGTGTGGTACACATTTATTTTCTGGGCAATCACGCCACCCATCATATCTTGGTCACCATCTAAAGGATTTTTCTAAATCAGTCGCTCCAACTAATATCCTGTGCACACACTCAAGCTGATTCACCTCGTTCAACAGGAAATTATTCATCAGGCTACTTTTTTGGGAGATAACTTAAATGTTAATGGACACATGAATCAGGCTCCCCTTATGAAGTTTACTTTTGGGGCAACCATCTTATCGCGGAAAATGAACAGCGATCTGCCTTTTTGAACCTGGCGTAATTAAGGCTAACAACCTTATCTGCCGGCAGAGATCCTAAAGTGAATAGCAGGAGGGCTACTGAAGAATTACAGGCCTCGTGTGAACCACACACGAGTATTACATAAAAATGAAGGACATATTTAAATGCGTGATCTTTTATCTGTACCTTATAACATTCCTGATTATGAATAAGAATTTAACGGCGACATAGGCCACGAGTGGTTCCGATGAAGCTGCCACCTTGAACCGGTGGAATGATGGTGTTTCTGCAGGAAATGAATTTGCCTCTGTAAAAGTAGACAGCTGCGTCATTGTGCAGTTTTTTTCTTTCTAATTTATCACTGAAATGAACAATAAACTGCACTAATTAGCGGAGTCACGCCGTGTGCCAAACGGAAAAGGTGACATGGGATGAATATGTGAGCAGCTGAAAATGCTTTGTCACTTCGGGAAGGAAGTGGAGACGGAGGCTCTGGCTGTGCAGGGCTGGACCACAGGGACCATGATGCATTGACGCACACGGAGACACTGAAAGAATGATTGATCCACTTTGTAGGATGACTTTGTCAGGTGGATATGTGCGAGAAAATTGCCCAAGTTTCATTAAGGAGGATGGACTTTTCCTCTACAATTTCATATTTGTCCTCATCTGCCTTTGTCCTTGTCTGATACTGTTGTGGCGTCACGCCGCCTCAGCTGGAGACGGCGACCTTGGCGGCTCGCGAACAGAGGACACAGCGGGAAGATGTGCAGTTATGGCGCAACACTGCTTCAAGTTAGAAGACAGAAGGTGTCAATGTAATTTTTCTGTCCATCAATGTGATATTTTGTGGATCTCGTGTTTTATTTCTGTCAAATCGGCTTAACTGTCTCCTGTTGGCTCAGAGCTTTTTTTTTCATCCAAGGTTTGTATGTTATCTGTTTGTTCTTGCTTATTCCATTTTAAAATACATCCTCTGGGGTCTGAAAGCACATGGTGCTCAGCATCATCAATGAATGGAGGCTTTTTAAAGAGCGCTTGTAGTAATCTCTAATTAAAGTGACATTGCGCCTAAATTTGTTCTCACCCTGAGGCCTGCTTTGTTCACGACAGCTGTCCCAGAACAATATTAGACCTGCTCCTACTGATTTGCAGGATCATGAGCCTTCTTTTACACTCCCGTACTGCAGAAATCACCAAACAGTACCGATTTCGATGTGACGCTGCTGCTGCAGTGTCACATCAGCTCATCTCTTTAGGCAAACAGTGTTAAAGTGGGGAGCATTAAGTGTTCAGATCTGAGAGTTTCTCCTCCTCTTCCCCCTCCGTTCTGCAGCTTATCTCAGCGATGTGAAGAGAGAGGGAGCGTTTATTACAAAAAGAGATTTAATAAAAGCACATTTTGATGACTTTGCCGCAGTATCGCTGCTGTGTACAAGCATCTGTGAGTGGGCTCTCGGAAGTATTTGTACATCTCCAAATCAGCAGTCCTTTCAAGTTTCAGCACCCGGTAAGTGGTAGTGCATTGTCCTCAGCTCCTCTCTGACATATGCAAACTGCTGACAACAGCAGATTCAAAGCAGATACATATAAGGCATATGCATAGTTTAATGGGAAGCTCCACCCTCTCAAGGCTCCACAGAGTGACTTAAAAATCGTGCGCCGTGTATATATACTGTAAGTAACTTTTTCAAGTCACTCAGAGGATCCTTGAGAAGCTCTGACAGGTCAAGAAAAGAGCTTTAAATGTCACAGTGAAGCTTAGAATTTGATCAGATCAGCATTCTTACTTGAGGTACATTGGAACTGTTTGTAATTCTGGTTCAAATACAGCACACAGGCTTTTATGTCTGCAGAGGCGGACGATGATTTCATCTAATTCATGCCATTAGAGATCACTGCGTTCATTTGTTCCTGGAGGAATGCTACGTCCATACTAGACGCTGAGCTATGCTGCAGAAGGGATTATCATGCAGCCGTGAAAGAAATACAGCAAACGAGCAGATTTTTTTTCCCGTAACGGTTTTCCATTTTTCATTGAAAATAGATGCGCCAAGGAAGATGAGGTCATGTTTTCAGATCACCCAACGTGCAAAACATCTTAAGTAAACGACATTTTTCTCAGCTTGTATGGTATCAGACAATGAATTAAAGTACAGGGTTTTATGATTTATACACTCTGACGTCCCCTCACACAAACAATGTGCCAAGATAGTATTAATGCTCTCTTACCAGCTTCTTAGTTCCAACAAAAAAAAAAAAGAATGAAAGCTGAGACAAACTATTTCTGGACAACGGAGGGCACTGATGAGTGTCTGGCAGTCTGAGTCTGTCTGTCCACATGCTGGCTGCACATTTTGTCCTAACCTTTTACTTTGGATGTCCTCCAGTATTCTCAGCCTCTGTCCTTCCGCCATCTCTGCGCTTCTTACTTAACTCAAAACTGGCATCAAGTCAATGAATGCAGTTTACAAATGTTAGCTCATGACCCGTCTGAATGCTTCACTGTGGAAAAAACAGTGGAGCCAAATGCCCCATGAGCTAGCATCTGGTGCCCTCAGCTGCCCCGTCCATTAGCCCAGGAAGTGGCAGTGTGAGCTGTAAATCTCTTGATGGTTCAAATGAAGGGTAGAATTATCTCTCTACCTCATTCTGCAGTATGTGGCCAGTAGTAGAAGAGATACTTTAATGTGCAAATTAAATAATGCACCCGACTGAGTTTAGAACCTTTTCGGGAAGGATAATATGTAAGTCTTCTTTTATATTGGATGTATGATATTTGTTATTTAAACTACTGGATTAAACAAACATATGTCATTAGCATCTCATGTGTCTACTTCAGCGAGTTATGATTTCTTAGCTGCAGATTTTGTAGTAGATGATAGATGTTGTTTCATGTGGCTTCATGATACCCCAGTGGAAACCAGGGAGCTCAATGCTTACATACAATTCCATGTCAGCTGGTGCTACGTTTTAGACCACACTGAAATGTGACTGCATGTTGCACAACCAGGCCTGGTACTGTATACGTATCTGCATGGGTTGGCTTTGTGCTTGTGCACACGGTTGTCAGTTCATTTTAGCATGTCAACGTAAATTACTGCCGCAGGCAAGTGCAACATAAAAGCATAAATACATCATGAATAAAAACCTTGCGAGAGAGATTCACAGAGACGTGTGTTAAAGAGAGAAATGGGTAAATATGTTTCATATATCCTGCAAACTCATGTCCCCTCGTCCTCACAGTCACACCAGGGAGCAATCCACCTGTACAGATCATTCCTGACTGTTCCATGTGTTGCAGGCGTGGGCGACGCCGTCACATTCACAGTATCTCCAGGTAGTCCTTTGTCCTGACAGCTCGCCGACCACTTTAGGATGGTAGATCAACAAGGAAATGAGGAGAAATGAAGTGGTAGGGAAGGGACAAAGACTAGGATGTGAAAAGCTTCCGACAAGACGTGACAAGGCGTACCTGCCTCTGCTGCAGCAGAAATATAATGAGTAGGGTTGATGACACGGAGGCGGGTGAGGAACAGTGTGGTTGGGATCAAAGAGCGGAGAAGAAAAGCACAGGAAGTGGTGAGATTTAATGATGCAAAAAGAACAAAAGATGTGTCCTTTTTGAATAAGTGTGGGTGTTATCAGAAAACAATATGTTTATGCAATATTGTCCAGAAACTCGATTAAAAAGGGACATTCAAGTGTTACTTTTCTATGTCCTCATTATTCTAAAAGAGACACCATAATGCAGTTGAATTGCAATAAAAATAAAACACTCCAAAAGCATCACCTCTTATTCTTCTGTTCACACTGAGCTGCTGTCACCATGACCTACAGTTTTTGTGATGAGTCATGGTAGCTGTGTGGATGTCAGCCTGATGTCATTCCCTGTGCCAGTTTGACTTTGGCTTTGTGGTAAAAACAATCCAAGGGGGTCAAAGCTAATCAGTGGAGAAAATCTTATAGTTAGTTTTCTGACGTGTCCTTAGAATTGCTATCTTATGGGCTTCTGTTTAACAGCCTCACCCCAAAAAGGCGGGGGCCTCCAGCAGTGTTTTGTGCCAACCCCCAGAATGTCAATGAGCCGATGATATGTGTTTTCCCATCACCTTTTAGGAGACAGGGAACCCAAACACTCTGGGACCATATGGTTGGGAAAATGAAATATCAGCTCTGACTTCAGGCTTTTCAGCAGCTCGTTCATTTCTTGTCAGAATGAACAGAGTGATTTATTTTTTTTTATCCTTTTCCTTTAAAGCAATTTCACCAAAGGACGGAGGCTGAT
>CAAKHB010004330.1:151558-178148 GCA_901007665.1 Aeoliscus strigatus
AGGACGGAGGCTGATTTGGTGTGTGTGTGTGTGTGTGTGTGTGTGTGTGTGTGTGTGTGTGTGTGTGTGTGTGTATACAGTCACACATAATGGTAATTGAGCCAGAGTCTGATGCCAGATCAAATCTTGTCTGTCTTGCCGCCATCTTTACAATATACAACAGACTGTCTAGATTGTATTTTATCTGAGCCCCAAACCCTGGTGACAAAGCAAACACTGCAGAATGAGAATTAAATAAATTTTCACAGTGTGTTCTACCAATCACAGTTACTGTGGCAACCAGGGTTCACATCCCATCGGCTCTAGAACTGGTTCGTTTGTCTCTTCATCCAGACTCCATGATGATGAGTTGACTCTATCCAACACCCTGTGTAGGTTGTACTTTAACCTGCATCTCACTTTGGACTTGTGTACTTATCCGCGTCTTTACAGTTTGTCTCATAGTCCCTCTGCAATATTGTTTGACTACTACTTGTTTGTCTGCGTCAACTATCCAGCTGTGCGGTGCTGTGTGCCAGTTTGTGTACAAATGTTCTGGTTGTGTATTTGCGAGTGTCAAAGGCCCATCCTGGTGTGATGCACTGAAAAGCTTATGATCTGTTTTATCAGATGCCAAATGCGCCAGTCTGTCCCTTCATCTTTTCTTCAAATGTGAATCAAACAGCTCAGTCAGTGTGTGCTCAGGACAGGGCCGTGCTGTGCATACACTCCACCTTATCCAAAGTCGCCGTTTGATGTGCTAATAGACGCACACACACACACACACACACAGTCATTAAAAAAAAAACAAAGCTGAAAATAAAATATTTCATCATCTTGGGATGGAGCTACTTACAAGTGACTGTTTTGGGTAACACAGCAGTTCAAGGACAAGACACTTTCATTAGTGGAAAAAGAAGAACTATTTATGGCTTCCAGCACGCTCTTTCCCGAGAAATAGTTCCCTTTTCTCGTCAGTTTCAGTATTCCGTCTGTAGTCGCCACCACACTGACCTGTTTAATTATACTTTCATTTTTCATGACATGCCTGATCAGCGTTTCTGTTCCATTTGTGAATGTGTCTCTTCTGCTTCCAAGAATCTTTCATCCCCACACCGGCACCATTTTCTCACATCAGAGTGAGTCGTAGGATAATTTCTCGCCCACTTTAAGCTCCAGTTCTGAGTTTGGTCAGTGCCCCCCTACCCTCCTTCTATGGGAGGTAATGGACGTCAGCAGATTCCCCGATCCCCCTGAATGGATTGACTCCCTTTGTCATTCTGCATTGATGCAGTCAGTTCATGTATTGTGCTATTTATTTTCCTGCCAGCCATGTCACAATGTGCCCAGGTCACCACACTGACACACAATGTGCCCCCCTCTGATATATATTTTTTGCTCTTCTTCCTGTTCATCTGCAGCTTTGATGTCTTGTCCACTAATCATCTGGGTCAGGTTGATGCAGTCTTTTGTCCACCATCATTATGCTGCTCTCTTTCTGAATAGCTTATGTATGCTGCCTGAAAAACATTTTCTATCATAGTTCAAGTCAGAAACAACAATGCTTGACAAAGGCAGACGTCCATCAAGGTAACTATCATCATAATGACGCTACCTCATGAAGTTGAATTTTTACCTTGCATGAGTTAGCATTACAAAAACCCACACACTGATCCACATCCCCTCAAAATGTGAGTAAAGTTCCGCACAGACAAAAAACAATGAAAACAGTAGTAAGTCTGCATCGCACGTAGTCTGGAATTAGAAATGAGTTCAAACCAATGTTGTTCAATCAAAGATGCATCTTGTCTTATTTTGTGGAGGTTGTTGCTAATGCTCCACCGTGCATTGTCTCTTGTACAGTTGTACACATTCCTCTTGTACAGAGGAATGTGTTGTTTTTAAGAAGCGAACACAAGACTTGTGCACTTGAAAACTGCCTGAAGGTATGCACAAAAAGAAGAAGATGAAAAAAAACATTTTTCCCCTGATGGGCCACATAATGGGCAATTAGCTTTTGAAATCTTCTGGATGGCTCGATTGTTTGTTTCTCTCCCGACAGGGCAAGGAAACAGCAGAATCCTTTCTTGGGGCATTGTTGCTCTTGAACACATTCGTTCCGCTGCTCCATAACACCAAGTCACTAAAAGGTTGCACTTGCCGCGAGGGATACAAACGCACTGTGTTTCTCATGTGGAGCAAGATGTGAATATGAAGCCGTCATGACAGAGGAGGAGAGGGGCTTCACGTCGGAGACACACTGAGGTTTACTGAGGCCGGTGGATGTCAGACAGAAACACATGTTGTCTTCATGCACATAATGCAAAGGATTCATCACAAGGCTATTCAAAGAAGTCTGACTTGCACATTGTTTTGTGGTCTTTCCATTGTGTGCTTTATTTTCATTCATCCCAACAAAAATCAATAAATTGCTGCAGAACTACAGTTGTTGAGCGAGTACGGCAAATGACTCATCGCTGTAACTATTAGTGTTCCAGCTCTTGGCGGAACTTTATCAGAGCTCGTCCTGGTTTCTTTTATTCAGCAAAGGGAAAACTATTTAAAATATCTGACAGCTGCCAATGCAAGTGAATAGTAAACCAGTATTAACCATCATGTGGACTCAAGCCACATAACGTGTCGATGGAAGTGAGTGGAGACTCTTAGAGAGCAGCTTATTTGTGTCCACACATCACATCTGTTCACGCAATGAAAAAAAAACCAATTATATTTTGAAGCTACGTTTTCCTTCAAAGATATTTGGATGGAGCACATAGATCCTTTTTGTCAAACAACGGCAAATATATCTACAACAGTCTGTGACATTCAGGGGACACTGACAAATGTTTTGTCCGGCGTTGTGAAATCCTGCACGTCCTTGACTGTGTTTACTTGTCAACCATTTATCTACGCTGCAATTTCCACCGCTGCTGCCTCGCTCGTTCTCTCACTCCATTTTACCCACATCCTAGGGCAACAGCTTTTGAAGAGATTCAATTTCAAACGCTGTCTTGCATATTTCACGAGCCCAACCTGTTTTCCTGCCCTGCACGTTGTTGTAGTTGGAGGGATGTTTCATTGACATTGCACTGAACGCCTGTGGTAATAACAGTAGCTGCCTCTGTACAGCTGTTTGTCTCTCAGCCCTTAGGGATGAATATCCTGGCTCAATCTGAAAATCCAACACACGAAAAAAAACATTTGTGCAGCAGGAAGCAAGAAACCGTCTCTGCAGAGTCGTGTGATGTAGTTTCATCTCAACCGGCTCGCCCTGTGACACCAGCATCACCGGGCGCCTATAAAAGACCCGCATGTCTTCATCTGAAGTCATAGAAGCAGAGGCCAAGCCTCTACCTTCTACAGAGATTGACGTTGACCGCCCGCTCAGCGTGAGCGGGTCATATAGAAAAAAAAAAAAAAAAAATAGACTTATGACCTGCTTGTTTTATTTCCCTCCCACTTGCCATTCATGAGCTATGGGGTCCTGCATGCAGGCACAGTATTGATTGGCATTTCGATAAGCAATCCATCAGTTCATGATTTATCACACGATGTGAGGTCAACTAGGATTCTGCGACCTATGTATCACAGCATGTCGACCCAAGGTGAATAGTAATGGGGGCCTTCATGTGTAGGAATGTTTTCCTGAACAAAATGTGGAGGATAGAGGAGGACTTAGAGACAAGAAACAGTGGGAATAATATATAAACAAAGAACGGGCCCCGCTGAAGATGTTTGTAGGAACGTAATCCCCCAAAGCCTCCAATTCTATCAAAATGATTGACGTTTTGACACAAAACAACAGAGTTGGAAGTCAAGCTGGAGTCAACGATGTGATAACAGAGTCTGGCAGAAAGCAAAATCCCTCTTAACAGTTTAAATCAAAGACAACATGCGAGCGCACACACACAGCGAGAGCATGAACTGATGGCGTTGACTCTCCAGACACGTGTGACAAACTGATCAGGCCTTTTAAAACCTGTGAGCGGCTGACTGACAGCAGCTGAGGGAAACGCCTCAGATGCTACCAATAGCTGCTGATGAGCTCCACTCAGCCTCAACCAGAACAGCTAATGTGAACCTCTTGTTTCGCACAGAGTCTGTCTCATGGTTTAAACATGTCACGGCCATATATATATACTTGGAGCTACTGTGGAGAGGGACGAAAATGTGCTGACGGGTCTCCGGAGATTACAGAATCTGCAGAAAGCTTGTGAAATGTCCTTATTGTGTTCTATAAAACAAAGGGCCGATGCATGCAGGGGCTATAGTGGTGCAGATATGGGTGGGTAGATGATGTTCCACCTGAATGATGGAAGAAATGACTCAAAGACAATATTACGTGGTGTTTTGGCTGTTGAACACAGTGCCAGATGTATGCCACAGAGATACTGTATGTTTGAAGCTTGACTGTTGGCAAAAGCACAATGATGAGTACGATCATCATACCTATTTCGTATTTGGCCAAATTAAGAATTAAAACCTTATGGTGTGTTCTCACCCCCTGTGCTGTTTGTATGGGCAAAAGTGATAGAAATCAATCCAAACTCTGACCAAACCAACTATGCACACACACACACACACACACACACACACACACACACACACACACACACACACACACACACACACACACACACACACACACACACACACACTTTTAGAATCGTAACCAATTTTGAGTGACAGATCCCACACCCAATGAGAACTAATCAGACTTTTAGAACTGTTTTGTTCTGGTCGTGTTTGTTGTGTAACAACAGATTCTGTTCACTCACAACCAGCCACCGAGAGTACTGTTGATAAAAAACAACCTAAATGACAGAAAATGAATAATGAATGAGAGTAAACGCATTTTAACGGGCAGGTTAACATTGTCTCACGTCACAGCCTAATAAAGAGGGGGTGGGATTCACCATCAATCACTCAACTTGATCCTGAGTTCACAGAGACGTGGTCCTGACATTTTATCAGAGGTTTCGTAAATGAACTGCAATGATTTACATTCTAGACAGGAGGAGCAGCAGTGCCATTTGCCTCTCTGTCAGCACCCTCATCTCCTCTCAGTCTTTGTTTGGACATTCAGCAGAGTGAATTGTCAGATGAAGTTGTCTAGAATGTTGGTTCTGGATTTAATTCCTTGGGAGGAAACTGACCATTAAAAACGGGTTGTAATTACACACAAACACTGAGATATTTGAGCTCTTGATGTTTTCCCCTGCAGTCATTATCTTTTCTGCTCATGTGACTCCAAGTTGTGTTTTTTCCAGCTTCCAGAGATGACGAATTTCATATATACTTCAATGATACATTCAGCAGATTTACTCCATACATTATCCTCGCCGTGCATCAGAGGAAGAAATGTGCTTATTTATGCAGAAGCTGCGACTCTCCAGGCTGCCCTTGTGTTCAGCCTGATGAAATGATTCATTCTCCATGGGGGAGTTGTGACAAGAAAGTTTTAGAGGAGGAGAGATTTAGTGTAAGAGACACAGCAACTGACTCCCTGATGACTTTGAGATATAAAACAGGAAGTGAAATGAATGCCTACTTGCAACAAAGATTTCAATATAAATTAGACTGCCATCAAAATCAGAAAATGTCTTTCAGCCGCAGGAAACGAGAGCAGTGACTTTCTTCGGGGATCTCATTTGCTGTGACTTCTGTTCATGCCATTTTCCTCACATAATGCTTTCTTCAGCATGTCTTCGGCTGCGGTCCACCAGAGGATAGAACCCCTGAACCCGGTCGGTCACGTGGGCTAATATCTTGTACCTGCTGTTGCAGGCTGCCACGTTGATGATGCAGCAAAAGAGCAGTCAAGGTCAATGAAAGTCACAGCCGCCCGCAGATAATGAGATCGTGCTGAAGTAAAAATAATTATTGAAACTCCTGCATGAGGCTGGCGTTCTGCTGTCTCCATCCTGCCACAGTACAGGCTCAGTGGCTGTGATCAGCACAGGAAGTGATTGCTCGCTCAGCTCACGAGAGCGTTCAGAAATGCCCAAGGAATGGTAGGTGAACAACAATACCATGTTTTACCTTGAGAAAGATGTAGTTTCTGGCAACACCTCAAGGGACGGCACCGACGGGCGCATTGACAAAATACCACTGCACGCAACTGGATAGCGCTACGACCAATCACAGCAGAGACAAATGAGTAAATGGTAAATCTTTGCCTCTCAACCGGGAGCTGTCTGCACGTCATCGGCCACATTGACACCTGAGGCCACTCAATCTTCCCTTGTGGATGACAAGAGTGGCAGACAAGTGTGTGTGTGTGTGTGTGTGTGTTGGAGAGATAGAGGACATGGCCGATGACAGGTAGCTTGACAAAATAGATGAAAGAAACGAGGATGAGAAAAGTCACTAGCAGACTCAGAGGTTGAGGTGAGAGTAGAGGGTCTATTGAAGTTAACTCTGGAGCAGACGCACACATTCTACAAAAATACTTCAAAATACACAGAATAGTGTGTTCATTCATTCTGAGTTAATTAACCAACTGAGTAAATTATCCTTTTCTAACACTCAACATTTGGTGTAAATGCAGCGGCCTGTAGCGGTCAGACTTCATTTAGATTCTCAACAATGTCAGCGCGATGGAAGTCTGAAACAAGTCTTCTGTTTTTCCAGGCAGGTCTATTTTTTGCTGAAGAAAAAGCTCACCTGCAGCTGAGTGATGAAGCAGCAGACTATTTCTTGATCCATTATTCATTGCTCATACAATATCTATTTTAGACGTAGCAGAGCCAGCTATAGCCCATTACAGATACTTTTTTCCTGAAGCTTATGTGCTGCCATGTGTGATGGGAATAAAACGTGAGCTGCCTGTGTGGGAGAGGAGAGCAGACGGCTCTTTGAGACACACAAATCTGTTTGTGTGTCTCAAATCTGTCGGATGTTTTTTTTTTTTTTTTTTTTTCCAGATTTAAGATTGTGTACACGCAATATACACCGTGTACTACGACAGGAAATCTATAACTTTACAATTCTTGGAATTCAAACTTCTTCTTCTCCTGCTCTCGTCCTCTCCAATTAAACTCAGCATTCTTTTGGAGGTGGGAGGAAGAAGGAGTACCCGGAGAGGACCCATGCAGACACGGGGAGAAAAGGGACGTTGTCGCTATGGCCACTAGACCACCGTGTCGCCCATGGTTCAGCTGCGCTGTGGCAAATACAGATTTATTTCTGTTGAGGTTTACATTCCAGCACAGTCATGCCAGTTTTACTTTGTAGCACTCTGCATACGCCTGTCTGATTTTCTGCTCATGACTCCTTGAAGTTTTATCAGCATATCCAATTGAAGGGAAAAGGTCTCATGTTAATCTTGGTAATAACCTTCCTTGATGATAACACACCTGCTGTCAAACCTGTGAACCTGACTGGAATCCAGAACTCTCCTCATTCTTTAAGTGTTGCTCCCGTCTCAGTCTGAACACTGAGTGCAGCTGGATTGCACTGATGCATCTTGTTTGGCTTTGCGTGAAAACACCAAACCAAACATTCCAATTGTACCTGCACATCTCCTCTATCCACCTTCTGCACTTCTGCTCAGGCTTTAATTCATTTTTTTCCTCTGGCATATGAATCAATAAAACCTAGAGGCTCAACCTAGAGCCTAGCTTTGTAGGAGGAGTTTCACGGTTCTGCGCCTTCTTTCCTCCAAACAAATTGTAAGAAATGGGAGTATTTCCAGCCAATTAGTGCTTAGTGCAAACTAGCTTGCTACTTGATGGCGCATGGACGTTTTCATGCTGCAACGTATTTTCCATTACGGGTGGCTGAAAGATGTATGGACATTTTGCTCTTATCTAAAAAAAGACTGCACTGCAGGGACGGACTCATATTTAATGGATGCATACCTTCATCCGCAGAGATACAGCCGCTGAGTGGAGAGGACGAATGATGGACATCAAAATTCCCTAATTCTGATGGGACAAAAGAAATAGAAATAGTTTGGTCTGAATCAGGTCCAAGATTAAAACCTTGTCTTCTCTGTGTAGCTGCAATAAGATGTCACCTCCCCCACTCCCACTCCCACACAGTTATTCACACAAACACATGATCCAGACGACATTTGTATTAGCTGCATGACTGTCCCCAATGTGTGTGTGTGTGTCAATATTGGCTATCCTCCCATTTCCTCCCCCAGCAATTGCTATATGTCATTGAATTTTGTCACTGTGGGTGTTTTCAGCTCTTCTTTGCTGTATATTTCCCCCGTTTTCATTCTTTGTCAAGTGTCCAGACCGACGACAGAGCTGGTAGGCAGATGAGTCTGCCCCGCGCACACTTGGTAGTAAAAACAGGGGTCACCGTCTTACCGCTGACCCATGCAGCCTGGAGAAGAGGTCACCACGGATGCAGCAGCAACCTCACTCTGCATTTTCTCCTCCTTTCTGCAGCGATGACCTTTCTCCAGACTCGTCAGTGGGGGAGGAAGGGAAGGGAGGAGAGGGGGAGCTGCAGAGTGAGGCCCAGATACAGCCGCAACAACAGCAGGAAGACATTCAGCCACAGGCTCAACCTCCACAGCCCTGTTCTGAGCCCCAACCAGAACCACAGCCGGAACCTGAACCCCAGACCCCACCGGAGCCCGAGCCTCAGCTCCAAGGCGACGCTCCGAGTGAGCAAACAGCACAGGAAGACCAGTCGCCCGGCAGAGGGGATGATCACACAGTGGGGGAAGAAGAGGTGCACAAGACAGAAGATGGGGGGCCACAGAGAAAGCAGGAAAAGGAAGAAGAAGAGGTAGAGGCTGAGCGACGGGAGGGGGAGGCAGCACAGGAAGAAGAGGACGAGGAAGGTGGAACGGCAAAAGGAGGTGGGGCAGGGAGGAGAGCCAGTCTGCACCACACCGCCTCGCCCTTGAGGGTGCAGCGGAACGGGGCCGGCTCTGCCACCTCCGACTATGAGCTCTCGCTTGACCTCAAAAATAAGCAGGTAGGGTTGTGTCTGGAATGGCTGGAGGTGGGGGTTGGTGTGGGTGGGGTGTGGTCCTATTGGCCTGTCTGTATTTCCTATGGTCCGAGTCATTTACGATGTTCACGTCTCACTCTGAGGAAAGCAGATGTTCCATATTCATGACGCCTCATGTGACATTTCGTTCCCTGTTAGTTTTGTGCTTCATCTTCATCATCGTCATAAACCATCACTGTCAGCACCATGGCGTCATTCCATCAACGTCGTCTCGTGGTTTTGTGGATCAACAGGTGTTTTACTGCTGTGTGGTTACGTGACTCTTATATATTGTATTATTTGGCAAAAACACATGCAAAAGCACATGTTATGGTAATTTGAAGAGACTGTAAAACCAATGAAACAACATGCAACTGTACATGCATGAATGGAAAATTATTCATTTGTGTTTTTCTCTGGTGCTTTTCTTTTCCATGGAGAATAAAACCATGCAATCTGTTGCATCACGGCGACTCAAACACATTTCGTCTGGAGTTTCTGATGCTGAAATGTCTGTGAACTGTGACTGTATTCGTTACATGTGCTTCCACGCTCCCGTGTTTCGTGTTTGTTCGTCAGGGACTCTGAAATCACAGACATCATCTCCATTTCAAGGACTTCATCTGTCATTCACCTCCATTGTCAGTTGTTGTTCCACGTCGGTCAGTGTTGATCTCCAGCCAGGTAAGGAAGAGGCCGACGTAGTGAGCTTTGGGTGCATTTTCAATTTCCATTTAACCGAATGGCGTTGGGAGCTGAGTGATTCTCCCACAGAAAATAATTTAAGCACCACAATTACATTCATAAAGTTCAGTTTGCTCATGACTTTCAAATACACGCATAAATACACTATTAAATGCAAAACCTGTAACATCTCATTAAAAAATCTACCATATTAAGCAGGTTGACTTAATTTAGGTGAAATATTTGTGCATCATGTATAATTAGTGTGTAAAGTTTGCTGAATGAAGTGTTGAGATGTCGGGAATTTATTCTGTGGTGACAATTTGGAGTTAGAATCAGAGGAAGAAATTATATATACCTACAAAAAGAAAAATAAAAAAGGTTACGCTACAGAATCTTTATTCTAGTGACTCCACTTTATTCTCTATGAGCTACATTCGCACCAGTTTCCTCACTCAACAGTTCTTTGTTTGAGATTCAAGGCTTTTTAAAAAATCTTCTCCTGGCTCTTACCTCCATTCTCACTCCTTTAATGTCACATCTGAAACTCCTCCCCGACTCTGCCTTCCTGTCAACGATGCTGAAGATCACTTAGATTGATCTTCTGTCCGTTCAGCCGGGTGTGCTGGGGATTGATGGACGTACAAATCAATGTCAGGGGAATTGGATCTGCAGTGGAGTATCTTGATTGCTGTGGAAGAACCTCATGACAACGTATTCGAGTGTTAACTCAACTTGTGTTGATTCATAAACCAACTTTACTCTGCATGCCACGCTGCAACATAAATAACCTTCCGGCAATCTTTGTAGTTTCCAATCCTGAAGGAGAGTTCTTTGTTGTGTTATGTTACAAACACAATGAAAGCTGACATTATCTTTAAATTGTATTTATGTTTCTCAGACCATTTGCGGTTTGTAATTAGATTTTCCTGTGGATCTCTTTGAACTCTCAGTCCAAATAGTTTGTGTTTCGACAGCAACAACTGATGTATTAAAAAAGAGCCATTTGTTTCATTGGAAGAGGAAGTGATGCAATATCTCACGGAAGACGATAAGTTATCTGTGTTTCTTATAAATTGCAGTTCTATAGGTCTCGGTTTGTGCTCACTAGCTTTATTATAGAAAAGATAGAAAGTGGAAAAAAAAGACAACAGTCAGTCAGACAGACATCATGATTCAGGGCAAACATTTCTAATACACACAAATCCATACATAACATGATTTGTAAATATACATTCACCAATCAAAAGTAAAATCTGACAATTATTGTGTTTGTATCCAGTAAGAATATTAACTATCAAACATGGATTGGATTAGTAGGATTCAGAAGGTTGTAACGTCTATAGTCTTATGATGAGAAACATCACTATGGTGCCAGTTTCCTGCTGAGTGCTGGATAAAGTAAATATATTTCCCAATGAATCAATATTATATTACTTATTTCCACTCAAACAACGATTGTCCTCTGACTGAATCAGTCACTGACCTTTTGGGTAACAAGGACGCTTCAGATCACAACAGATCACTGTCTTCTGGTGACATCGAGTCGTATGTTATCATCATCATTATCATCTTCATTTGGTAACACAGTCAAGCATTAGTTGCGTCCCAGATTTGCTGTTATATAATCATCCCATTAATCATGCAGATGTTTCTGTGCTGTAAGACATTGTGCATGGGCATGAAAGCCAATAATCACGACTCTGCATGTTGCCCCCCGTTTCTGTGGCGACTCGATAAACTGCAGTTTTACTTGTGTTCATGTACTGAGTCATTGCTGGCACGTTCAAGAATTTTCATTCATGACCAATACTGGAGAAGAGGTGCAGGGGGAAAAACTTTTCACTCAGTTAGGTGCATATGTCCGCCTTAAAAGTCCATCTCAAACTCTGTGATCAGTTATCCAGACCTATCATGTTTCTCATAAAAATATTTGAACAGTTTGGTGACACACTTCAATTTGAAGCACAAATATAACTGCAGGCCAAAACGTTTTTCATCAAAAGTTAACATCAATATGGAAAAGGTGCATATTTCAAGATGGCAGAGCTGACTTCATCAGTCTTGGAATTGTATTTGACCTTCTCACTGACACTGTTTCTCAGGCTGCTGTAGAAAACAACATGTGTTTGTGCACAAAAGTAAACTCCAATTACTTCTTTTTTTCCAGAAAGAACATTTTCCTGAAACATACACTGCATAAAGTAGTATTGTTACAGGATCATTCATCTGGAGGACAACCCAGAAGCTTTTTACAAACACACCCAACCACATGGCCCAGACCACAACCATCACACAAACTGGATTGTTTTCCCTTCATTGAAATGGGAACATGATCGGCCCCTCGAAAATCACTTGAGAGACCCTGTGTCATCATCTCCCTCAAACCACTGCGTCTCAATTGAATCTGTCCATCAGAAGTAGACCTGAGTCAGCAAACGGGACGCTTTCTGTGCAGTCATCAGTCTCACCATCTCCTCATTCATCTCACCTTCTCTCTTGTCTCGTGTCTTCACCGCTCTGTTCATCCATTCATCTCCTGCGTTCTCTTCATCATCCCCCTTTTCCATCAGACTTGTCCGATTTTTTCCTGTATGAGCTGGTCAGCACAATCCAGGCTGATCCAGATTTTTACCTTTCCTTCTCCTTTCCATTCTCCCTCCATCCTCCATGTTCCAGCTAATCCTGTTTGCTGTTTTTCTAAGTGTATCAGATAGACTCTCTAAAGAAAGCAACGTGACCCAAATGCTTTATTCATCATTCCTGACCTGGCTTACACAGAAGGCAAAACAAACAAGCTCAGCTGTCGCATTTCATCAAACGCAATCACACTGATGTCCCGTTTTCACGTCCAAGGACACCTCTGCAGCGCAACTTTCTCCGAATTTGATTTGATAAGAAACACATTTTGGAGTAAGAGGTTACTACCTAACGTACAAACGGGGAGAAAAAAAAGCAGAGATCTACTGACTTGTAGAATGGTGATAACCTTGGCATTTTAACCGCGCACAGTCAGAGAACAATCCAGATTAGAGTCATGAATATTCAGGGGGAGTTCAACAAGTCGGCAGTAGATGACAGCGATGTCATTTACTGAGACGTCACCATCAAGCAGATACAGAAGAACTTTTGCATCCTTTTGCAAAAACAACTTAACATTCCCATTGTGTCTCACTTTGCTCGGAGGCTCTGCAGTGAAATGGAAATGGTGTAGATAAGATGGATTTCCAGTGTCATTCCCCTTTTCTAAAGAGCTTTGTATGTGCTTCCATTAGTCCAATGACAGTGTGAGGGACTGCATCTTGTGGGTTTAAACACTTATCACGAAATGACAACTGAAGGAGACTATTCACAAGAAAAGAAAAAAAAACAAGCCGACTGCTCGTTTTGCCGGCAGATTATGACCCCCTGCCATTTTTTTTTTAAATTCACGGTCTCACACCTTCAGAATCATCAGAAAACACACCTTTATTTGCTTATGCTTTGTTTTACAATATTACTATTTGTACCAGCACATATGACAAACTGGAGCAAACCAGATTCGTCAAAATGCAGAGTTGAATCATGGTGTCTATGAATAAAAATATATTGATGTGTATAACAAGAATAAAGCTCTACATACCTTTGTGAGTAATCTGGTGTAAGGAAAAAGCATTGCCTCATTCAGTGCTTTCGTCCATACATTTTTTTTTCTAATGCATGTTTTAAACATATTCCCTAGCAGCATATAATACTTCAAAGGCAAAATCCTCCTCTACAGCCGTGCCCTCGACAAAATTAGAACAGAAACAGAATTATAACCATTGATTTAGTCTGAATGAGGCAGATTTCAAAAGATCTACACTGCACGCTGCCGATAAGAGCTCTTTCTGGGCATTTCCAAAGATACGCACACCCTGATTGTTCTGGGAAACGCAAAGAGGTTTCATTTGGTTTTCAAGTCTGGTGCAAGCTGAGGATGACTATATTACATCTCTATCTATTTCCCACAGCATTTGAGCAATTTTTCACAGACAAGATTAATGACTTGTTCAGTTTGAGACCGATGTGAGTGGTGCGAAGCGGCTCTCTGTGGAACTGGCAGAGATTATGAGTTCTGTTTGGTGGGGAAATTAACAGTTTGTCCAGATGTCATGAGTCAGCTATTCCCCTATTTTCGCTCTCACTCTGTAGTATTGACCAAACTGTTAGATTCTGCATACGTGTGCGTCATGCTGTCACCCTGTAACGAACAATAGCTGATCCAGTCTGAGGACATGAGTCATGTAGCGCTGAGATATTTATGTTCTGCCACTCAAAAATGGACCGTGGAGTCTGTTGTCTCCTTGGATTTCCATTCATCTCTTCACCTGCCAAATGTGTCCCGTTCCTTTTCATGTTCATGTCATTCATTTTCACTGTGACTGTCTTCAGGCTGCTGTTCAGCTTACATACACTATTCATCATCAGTGCCCACAGAGACAAGATAGTGTGAAAACATGCATTCAAACTCTGGTTATGACACAACTACTTGGGTAATATTTTCTTGTCTGTTTGTCAAGATGTTGAATTGTTTGCTTCTCCAACTTTACAACGTATTAAAAAGTCCCTTTTATATGTCGCTGTCTTATATCTCCATTCTGAAAATTCACCCCTCAAGATATTCATCTGTGTATTATTTCCCTTTTCTATCCCTCTTTTTTCTAGATCGAAATGCTAGAGCACAAATACGGCGGCCACCTCATCTCCCGCCGTGCTGCCTGCAAGATCCAGACTGCCTTCCGCCAGTACCAGCTCAGCAAGAACTTTGAGAAGATCCGCAACTCCCTGCTGGAGAGTCGGCTGCCTCGGCGCATCTCCTTGCGCAAGGTCCGTGTGCAAAACACGGAGGGTTTCTCAGCTGAACGGGCCCTGGCAGAAGGCTGCAACGTGGCAGGCATCCCATTGGTACGCTCTCCATCGCTACCCACCACAGTAGGTAGTACTCTGACCGACCTAGAGGATTCGTTTACTGAGCAGGTCCAGTCACTGGCAAAGTCCATCGACGATGCTCTCAGTAACTGGAGCCTGAAGACCATGTGTACACTGCAAGAAGGTGGCACGTATCAGTTCAGTGCAGACTCCTTCACTGCTGGGGTAGGAGGTGGAGGGGAGGGAGGGGGTATGGCAGAGTCTAAAAACCATCAAGGCTCAGTGGACCCAAGTGACCTATCAAGAAGCGCAAGCAAGCTGATGATGGCCTTCCGGGATGTGACTGTGCAGATCGACAGCCAGAATTTCCATGTTTCATCCTCAGTCATGGAATCGTCCACGTCTGTGTCACTCGGCAGCTGTGTTCAACAAGAAGACGCTGCCACCACTTTCACAACCACTTCCACCAAAACAAACTCCACCCCAGCTTTCATTCCACCTCAGCCCTCACAAGAACCTACCCCCCCTACACCAGTGGCCCTAGCTCAACCCATAGATCCCCCACCACCACCACAAGAGCCCCCACCACCGCCTGTATTAGACATAGAAGGAGATGATCAAGATGATGACTTTCCTGCTCCACCTCCAAGTGAAGAGGAGCTCGAGGTGGAGGAGCAACCACCATTAACTCCTCTGGACAAAATGGCTGAAAGCCCAGAGGAGGTCCTGCTCGCGACACAACCCCCAACAAAGCCCCCTCAGACCGCTCCACCACAGGAGGCAGTAGCAATTGGGATTTCTCCTGCGGTGGAGCCGCTGGAGGTCAATCGGAGTAGTTCGGAGACGGCAGACAACAGTTCGGAGCAGATGAGCAGTAGCAGCACATCCACAGAGGCACGCTCCACTTCTGAAGCCTCGTCCAAGGAGGCGCTTCAGGCCATGATCCTCAGCCTACCACGCTATCACTGTGAAAACCCCGCCAGCTGCAAGTCTCCCACGCTATCCACTGACGTCATGCGAAAACGCCTGTACCGCATTGGCCTCAACCTCTTCAATGTGTGAGTAACCACTGCACCATTGTTTTTTTCCTACTTTACCCTGATTTACTTTCTTGTTCTTCTTCTTTTTGGTAACAAAAAGCAAGATTAGGATCGTATGTACATAGGCTTTTAGAAGGGAACATTGCGATATATACAGTATATATTGCTATTAGCCGCTTGTACCTCAAGCGTACCGGGAGTTTTCTGGGCGGAAAACAAAGGGACTTTCTGTCAAAGGTGACAAACAGAATGATTCCCAAGCTACGGGTGTCAAGATGAAATATTAAGACATCGGTGTGTGAGGACTGAATCAGGAGGGAATGTAGAGACGGAATGACAGACGACACCAAACATCGCTAACTACAGGCTTAAGCAAACAATCGGCTGCTTGGCTCTGCCTGCAGCGGCTCATGTTGTTCCGTCTGCCAAGCTTTCCATTTCTGAATGACACAATCGCAGTTTAAATGGTAGCAGCTCATTCGTGGATGCCAACCAACGTTGCGGGCAGAGATGTTAGGTGTTTGTAGATTGCAGCAGCTGTCGTTAGCTGATGCTGGTTCCCATTAGCACATTGCAGATGAACTTTTATAGTATTTTTTTGGGTAGACAGACATCTACTTGTGAAAGAGCCAGCCCGATAATAGGACCATTAACTATGATCTTTTTATTGTAATTATGTTCGTCTCCAGCAACATTCACAAGTCTTTGCGAGATGGATTTCTCTGCTCAACCTGCGTGTAAAAGCCCCACTTAAAAAATGCGTTTCTCGTCTAATTGTTTTTTTTTCCCTCTGCAGCTGCACAAAGTACTTCCGTCTTGTTTGTTTGCGTTTGCCCGTTGTAGCGTTCTAGTCGTCATGAATTCAGCTCCCTGCTGCCGAGTGAAGAGTGACATAGTCAAACCAAGATAAAACTTCCCAGGACGTGATCCAGACAGGTGCAAGGTGGATACATGGCAGCAAGCGATAGGGAACAACAAAAAAAAGAAAAAGTATCGTCATGGTGACAACAGAGTCTAGTACTGACTGAATTTGTCATTTCTTTGTTGGTTTAAAACACATTTTGTACTGACTGTGCAAGCTGATTTACCATGCATGAAAATTGTATAACACTACTATAGTTTGTATTCAATTCTGTAGCTGCAGCTGCTGAAACTTTGCAAAGAGGGCAGCACACAAGGCGGAAACCACAATTGACTCACAGTGTACCCTGAAGGACGTGAACACGCCACATATTCAAATAATGATCTTGACCCAGTCTCAGACATCGCAGGTCAACTCTGTAGCTGAGTAACTATTAGTTGGAATCCATGAAAAGTGTTAAATATGGGCTTTGTGGATTGTTGCCATTATTTTCACTCTGCTGCAAGGCATGAATGTAATTAGAAGTTCCTTTAGTGCTCTGTAAACCAACATCTTGGGTCAAAACTCTCCTTGTTTCTCAAAGTTTGTGAAAATACACCAGCACACTGACTACAAGATTTTGTTAAGATATTGCCACTTACGCCTTCGCAAACAAATTCAGAAGATTGGGGCTCATAAACACACATCATCTTTCCTCTCGCCATCAAGCTCTGCAGCACAATAAAAGTGCACAGTAAAGCCGATTAACTTTGACTCAATACTGGAGCGTGACGCTGAAAACAAGAAGAGGAATATGGGCTGTGCAGTCAGTGAAGGGGAGGGAATAATCACCAGATTACAGCAAACAAGAGGGAAATTCAAACCAAAATGTCTAGAATGAAATTAGAACTAATTGCCTTACATTTTGTGAACTTTGAGAGAATTGAAGGTTGACGGTTTGCAGTCAGGAGCTGAGCATCTCTTTCTGTGCTGATACGCTGATATGCTCATGGCCAACAGCACGGCCTCACTTCAGGGCAGGGAAGATGAGGTAAAGTGCAATGTTTGACATATGGTAAGTTAGGAGCCAGCAGTCAGTCCCCGTTGGTTTGGATGAAGGCAGATGGTTTTATCCACCTGCTCGCTGAGCTTCAAGAATCTCCCCTTCCAGACGATGTCTGAAAAGCAGATTGTCTCTGAACAATCATGCCAAATAGTGACCCCCTCACTTTGTTTTCTACTGAGACAATGACACAGCTTCAACGTAAGCTTTCTTTTGTCTGGCTTCAAATAAGGAAACAGAAAAGGCAGCGTCCCAGTGTTGAAAGTGTCTTTTAATTTTCGGTGTAAGAGGCACAGGGAGTGAGAAGAGGTTAACTTTATACACACAACTCGACCATTAGCACACGTCCTCTCATCAAACACATCCACTTTAATCGTGGACGTCTGAATGGCAGACGGGGCGACGGAAACTGATTGGCTGCAGTCTTTGTTTGCTCAGATTACCTCAGAAAGGTCATCGGTTTATTCAAACGTATCTTTTGAGGTGGTAAGAACTGTACACGTTTAATTACTTTTTAATGAAAACGCCAGGCTTGAGTACAAGGTGCTCTCTAGCTGTGTGCTCGGAAGATGACAGGTTTCATGGCCTTTTCTGTCTATTTGCGATCCCGTCCTCTCATTCCCCTGATCAAACACCTTTAAAGGTAAGCTGACTTGGCTCCAAGGGTAGACAGATATATAAACGAGGAAGGGAGTGAGAACAAGAAAAAAAGGAGCGAGGGCAATCAAGCTTGAGGCTTATTAGTTCCACCAGTTCATATCCTCCCTTCAATACCTGCATTGTTGTATCCTTTGCATCTTAAACAGGCCTATTTGCTTTGGGCTATAACTTGATTGTGTGGCCAAAAAACTCACAGTCTAATCTACTTTCTAAGTTGGCTTGACCTGCGTTACTGTCGAGGTAGTGAGAAAAGGTGGTCGACAGTAAATCAAGGTAAAGTGTAGGGTGATCAGCCTGCACTAAAATAAAAGTAATGGAACAGCGAGTGATGGAAATAAAGTCCATGAGCATGAGGGTCGGAAAGGTTGAGAGGAAAACCACTTGATAAAGTTTCCATCCTGAGTGTGGATAGAATAACAATGATTCCATTATGTGAGGCGAGTGTGTGTGTGTGTGTGTCAAGGACACTGCTTTCACACAGGGAAGCTGGTACCAGACCCTCAGCACGGACCTCGGAGTGACGGGAAGAAGTGTGACAATAATGGCACATTACACAGCAGCTTTCCGTCTGCATGACTTCTCCATTCCGAACTGTTCGGTTTGACATGTTCCTAGTTCACTTTTCACACTTTCGTTTTTTCCCCAGTTTAAACATCCGAGCAGATTCGGATGAAATCGGACTGATATTCTGTCAGTACTGGAATTATACAGGGATAAGTACAGAGGAGAGAGTGTATAGATACGTCAGGGAAGAGTACAGTTAAGAACAGCGGAGCTGGAACTCCTCAAGAGGATGATGTGGCTCTGCAGTCGTGTACATGACAGAATGTGCACGCACAAACCTCATCTGTGCTAACGTTGTGTCCTCAGTGCTTAATGACCCAGCACATAATTATAAACTGTGAGGTCCAGATGGGGAACAGATGGGGAACAAAGAAGGATAAGTTAACCTTTGACAAAATGATCGTTCACTATTTAAAACAAACAAAAGTATATGTCGTTTCCACGTACTGTAATGAATTCTTTATACAATTTCTGTAGGAATATTACTGTTACCATGTAAAAATAACCGATAACTTATTTAAAACAGCATGTCTGACACCAGCCTAGAAGTTTGACACACACATTGACAAGCTGGAAACGTTTTTGATTTTGACGTATGAGGCCTGTGAGGATGCAGCTGTGTGTAAACTGTTAAGGATGAAAAAAATAGAAACTGGCTAATTCTCTCCTCAGTTGTCTTCTCAGCAAAATCTTGATGGACAGGAGCTGCGTTTTTCAGCTTCAAGCCTACATCAGTGTAATGATTCAGATTTCTGAAGCTTACAGTTACACAACTGTGCCTCCATGGATAGAATGCACATGGGGGGGTGGGCGGGTGGGGTACTGGCAGTCAATCAGTCATCAGTTTGTAATGAAACGGAAATGTGTTTTTTGGACAGATCCGAAACATGGAGTGCTGACAGCAATGTAAGGGTCATAAAGCACAGTTGTGCCATTGTCCGTCAGCGCTACATACAGCGAGCAAAGGATGAAGGTTGTGATGAAGGCTTGTATTTATGATGTTTTGATGCTGTACTGCAGGGGTTGAAGATTCAGAGGCATCTCCCGTGCACCGAGCTGTCTCACTGTTCTGGTTCTTCTATGCAATTTTTTCACCGTTACAACCGCCTCATCTGTGGAACACTCTGTCAGTGACCTCATGCCTTTCTAATTAACCAATGTGGACCAAGTGTGGAAATGGCAGCGTCTCTTGTATGAGAAACTTTCAGAGAATTATCACCATATTTTAACTTATTCATCCCTAATAGGGCAATTGTGTTTGCAGTCCACTGTCGACATAAACCATTCACTCTGTGAGAGACAACTTTAGCCGCATTAACAGCAAAGGGCTCACATGTACCAACAGCTGTAAATCAAAACCGCTCGTCTCAAGTCGACACCACGTTACATGTTCCTTTTTTCATGCTTTGCCAAATGCACCAGTTCCCTCCTGCTCTCATCAAATGCGTTGCTGTCATAGCAGCCGGTTGTTTATAGTGAAATTACTCTAGGCTGAGCACCAAACAGCAGATGGACAAACCCAACTAGCCTGTAAACACTGAGAGTTCAGCAGCTGGAGAAATATTTCCTGCACTAATGGATGGAGTCTAGAACAGAAAGTCGACTTTGTGCTGACATTCATCAGGTGGGCGGGGGATGGCTAATAAATCTGCACACAGTTTGCAAAAAAAAAGGCAGTGACGTGTCTATGCAGCTTGTTTACCTTCACACTGCTGCAAAAATCCATCTTGCTCTCCATGTATCATTTCTATCTATCTTCACCTCTTCATCCATTCTTGGTTACAAATAATCACCATGTGGGAGCCATCTGCTGTTGGACAAACAACAAGTGAGCAGCATCCGCCAAATTTGTTTGGCGAGACGTTACCTTCAGCTGTGAAGCCGCAGTGGGGGAGTGTGATGAGGCTGTCATAGAAGATGCTTTCAGGCTGTGTAGTCTGCACTCGCCAGCCCGTCACTCTGTGTTCACACAATCCCATTCCTGCACATCTGGTCAGTCTGCCCCCCCCCCCATTCTGTCCAGCCTTTTATCCTGTCGTCCCCTCGCCTAAGTAAATCCATTAACGGCAATACACACACACGACTCTGTTACGTAAGGGCTGTGGTTAAAAACAGTGTTCAGAGGCCTCAGATGTTTGACAGGAAAGTCCTCTGAGAGCAGCTCTCCTCTGTGACTACCGATGAGTTCAGATAATACTCCCTAGTTCATATGTTAGCACTGAAAGAAGTATTGACAGGGATATTTGTTCCACCAAAGGAAACACCATGGGAGCCACTAACATTTTTATCTGACATCTAGTACAAGAAGAAAAGACAATTTACATGCCATCACTCGTGCTGCTGACGGACTTAAAGGAGAAGAACGCCAATCAGAAGCAGCCGAATCCCAAATCAGACATTATGATTCTGGCAGCGTGTCAGGCTGTTTAGTACTTCTTAATGAATGCTGTAATCCAACACTGGGTTTAGTACGTATTAGATTTATCACTTTCAGCTATTTCCAGCCACACAAAGAGGGCGTATGCACAGTACGTGTGAGTTTCAGACCAGTAACACTTCAGTCGAGACCAAAAGAGCAATAAGAGGATGCACATCTGCTTTGTTTTAAAGTCTTTTTTTGAAATTTTGTCTCTTGTGTTCACGTCAGAAACCCGGACAAGGGCCTTCAGTTCCTGATCTCGCGAGGCTTCATCCCAGACACGCCCATCGGCGTGGCCCACTTCCTGCTGCAGAGAAAAGGTCTGAGTCGACAGATGATTGGAGAGTTCCTTGGCAACAGCAAGAAGCCCTTCAACAGAGACGTCTTAGAGTGAGTGACATTTAGAACCGTGTTAGGACTCTTTTGTGCATATGTTGCAATGAATTGTCACCACATTGTTTGACAGATTTGTTAAATTTGAAGGGAAGGGAGGAATTTTCTGCAGTTATAGACATGAAAAATAAACGTGTCATGATTTCACAAAAAGCAAAAATAATAAAAAGAGTTTTCAGGACAAAATTGATCATTGCATATAGGAAAAAAAAATAACTAAAAACAGAATCAGGTAACGTTGTCGTGTTCAGGCCCACCGAGAACCAGCTCACAAACCCTGAGCTGCTGGCCGCCGTGCAGGATCCATCTGGTCTCTTTGGTGCATCTCTCAGGGTCAGAGGTTCCATGTGAGACATTTCAGTTGGTTATTTCAGATCCGTGCTCAGTTAGCTCTCTTTTACTCGGGGCACTCAGGACATCAAATGCCACATTCCAGAGGAAACAAACACAAAGATCCAATCACCAGATTAAACCTGCGCTGAATTCAATGTAAAACTGGTCCAATTGGTGTTGAACAACAGAGATTCAGCTGAATTTCTGCTCAAGTTGCCAAAGTAACAATAGTCTTTCAGCAAGGTCAAGCATACAAGAAATAGCACTCTACTTAGTTGTTCACCTCAGGTCGCCAGCATCCGGTATCCATTCTTTTAAATGGATACGGCTCCAAACACATTCTTTTAACAGGATTATGCTTTTAAGACTTCAGAGTCCAAATCACACCACAGACACTCTCAGCTAAGGTGATGCAGGATATATAGACGTGTATATTCCTCTTAGAGATGTGGAAACGCAGCAGCTTGGGGTGGAAGCAAACAGGCGTGCAAAGTTCATCTTCAATAAATGGTCATCACAGGAGAGTGGATGTGTGTGTGTGTGTGTGTGTGTGTAAGTGACCTCTATTTTGAAGCTACCTTGCCTGCACAAAGCTAATTATGCCTCATTCTTCTTCAGTCCTTTAAGCATAAACAACAACGCTTAAAATGTCTCAGATCAATTAAACCAAATGGTGATTATAGATTTGGGCTCCAAGAAATGTGGCACCCTGAGGACCATTTAGTGATAATGGTGTACGTGGTTTGGCAGGAAAAGATATTTTCAGCTTGTCATCTACTAATTGCTGCTCAAAATATGGTTCCATCTGGCTGGTTGCTTCTATATTATGTATGTGTGTATCTGCCGGCAGTGCTGTGTAAACATAAACCAGAGGTGACAGTGTGCGTTACCCCGGCAGGTGAAGTCTAATGATTGCATGCATGCATACGTATGTAAAACTGGGAATGCGTTATGTAAAGAATGTGTGTGCGTTTGTGTGTGTGCAAACGTGCAAAGAAGATGAGGTGAGAGCATCTCTCTGACGTTACGTCCACAAACAATGACAGCTGGGGATAGGAGAGAGCAAACAGACTGACAGACAAGATTTAATCAAGTCGAAGAGCATGAAACATGAATGATGTTTAATTTTTCTGTAATATGACAACAATCGTAACAAATCGTATAATGTAGTGATGCCCAGACTTTGATTCACATCAGCTGTTTCTTCTATATGTTTCCAGTGGGGGATTCAGATTCCACCCCTAAAAAACAAGCTGACTTGGCAACTACTGAAGTATGAAATCAGGTCACCATCTTGTGATGTGTAGTCTGATTAAAATGAGTTAGTTAGTTGTTGGAGTAGTTGTATAACACCTGGGGTTGTTTTCAGAGTAGATATGTACTCCACACTCAATTCACATGAGTCGTAGTAGAAGTATTTCCAGACATAGGATCATTTGAATTGTAGTATTTGCAGTAGTAGTGGCAATAGTAGGACTAGTAGTAGTATTTGTTCTAGTTACCTTGATCGTAGTTGTAGCTGCATGAGTCATATTTCATTTTTCAAATATATGTTATATTGTCATCTATTTATGTCTGTTGCTCAGAGCAACTGTACCACAACCTAATTTCTTCCTGGGGATCATGCCTGCTGGGAAATAAACAGAAATATTCTTTGTACCGTAGTGGTAACAGGGGTTATTAATCATAAAGTCAATGGTGCTAGGTGGAGATTTTGTGATTAGAACAATAGTTATTTTCTAACGACGCATTAGTTTGCGTTATTGTTCCTCTGGGGGCTTGAAGCTCTGTGATGTCATGCCGTCCAGTCCTGTGGGCTCAGCTATCGGACTCTTTCTGCTGGAGCAGCATGTGTCACAATCAAGTATTCAGCTCATTAACTCTCTTTGTTAACAGTAATCCATCTTAATGCAGTGTGTCTGTACGTGCATGTCCTCTGCGTCCGACAGTACAACAAACGACATGCACAGCATCATCGCTCTTCAACATCCTGTCTGTAATAGTCTGCACACTTTCATCGCCTTTTTCTTCCACTTGTGCAGAGAGACACAAAAGCCAACTGTTTTCCACGTTTCATAGCATTCTCAAAGTTACCGTTCACTTCTGTGACCTCATTTCACCTCCATTTTTGCCCTCGTTTGTATTTATCCCCCTCACAAATTGTCGGACAGGATATTTGACTTTTTTTTAATTAAAGTCATTAAGCTGGAGTTGTCGGGTAATGGGAGGATTTTCTGCTCGGAGGGATTGCATGTGTGTACGTGTGTTTTTCTTGGCAGCTTTTGCACAGAAAATATGTCTGAGCATAGCGAATATTCAGAACTGGGGAGCAGAATTTTTATAAAATCTATTTTAGGTCTCAATCCAGCGGTTCACTGATCCCACCCGCCTCGTATGTCACACTAAATTCTCCACTCTCAGAGTGTAAAGTTTCCTATACACACCGCAGGTCCTGTAGCTTGTGGTTAACCTCCCGTTAACTTTCCTTTGCCTCCATGTCTGACAGTTGATTTTGATCCACAATACATTGCGCAATACGCTATATGCTAAAATAAATCCTCTTCCCTGTGTTCTACAGCTGCGTGGTGGATGAGATGGACTTCTCAGGCATGGAGCTGGATGAAGCATTGAGGAAGTTCCAGGCGCACATTCGTGTCCAGGGAGAAGCCCAGAAGGTGGAACGTCTTATTGAGGCCTTCAGGTAAAAACGTCTAATAGCATTGTCACATTTTCCCCATGTGTGGTTCAGCTGAACTACTGCTGTGAGCACGTCGGGTATCTCCCCAATTCCCAACAAGAATTATCTCCTGACGCTCAGCAAGCAAACTGTTCCAATAGAACATTCACATCGCCTGGAACATTCACATGAGCAGCATTTAGTGACGCATGCTCAGAAACCTCAGGTATATCTGAGTCCGTATGCCTGAGCCAATTGGGGTGAAACAAAGACTGACAGGGACCAGTAGGGGGACATAACAGGAGAGAAAGCAGGTGTGTGATGTCTGCAAATTGCTGCGGCTTTCATTGTGGAAACAACTGGGGAAAACTGGATGATATTTGTCCAAAAACATTGTCCAGACCACTGGACCTTCTTCCTGTTTACTGCCCCGCACACAACTCACCAAACATGCCTCACGGAAATGTAATATTACAATGTTCAACTTTTGTTTTTAATCATGGAATAATGGAATAAAACACGTTTTCGGGGCTGGCTCAGAGGCTCAGGTTTTTCTAAGCTCATTCGTGAGATGCGGGTTTAGCTCCTGCTGTGTCCTGCAGCACCGCTGTGCCAGATGGATACACAAAGAGGGAACATTGAATGCGAGCAGGTCTGACAAAATGTAATCAGACAACATCAACTGCAACGCACGCCAAAAAGACACGCACAAATAAACGCTATGTCACAAATTTGGGAGCGTCGAGGTCTGTGGATCGTTCTCAACACGTGTGTGATCTTACAGCAGGTGTCTCCCCACCGAGCACACATGTGTTTTCTTCCTGTCAAAATGTTGAACGCAGCCACGATCGGAACTGCCAGGCAGCTAATATCTCCTGGCCTCAGATGATGATGGAGAGACAATTTGCGCAGCAGCTGTGACACTGTGTGTTAAATGCTAACTCCCTGCCGTAAACCCTCTAGTGCAGCAACCACCTGTCACAGCTGCCGCGCTGCCCAATGAGGAGAAACACTGCAGCATCGTCATAGTCGGTGGGCAGAGAGGATGGCGCTGGTGATATTCGGACATCAGGTCGGCTCTGCATGTTGTCAGAGTGAAGAGGTGGGGCGAGAAGGATGGGGGGAGATGGGGGGAGATGGGGCACCAACTGAGAAAAGGAGCAAGGGGAGGGTAGGAAAGGAAAGTTTATAAATAACCAGCGTTGCATAACTGCTACTGCCTCTGCGCCTGCCTCCCCTGCTCTTGGGCTTTGATTTTCAGTCCACATGCACACACACACACGCACACAAGGAAAGGAAGAGAGAAATCTAAAGGGGATGAAAGTGAGTGAAGGGGATGTAAAGCAGCAGAGGCGAAAAGTGAAAAGCAGCCAGCAGCTTCAGTATCTGCTGCGTCAGTGTAGCGATGAATGAGCAAACATGAGCCGGTCCCCCGTGAAGCAGATACACGTCTAGTCTGCCTGAGACGCATTCCACAGCCACATTTACCGTTCCTTGGTCCAATATTATACTTATTATTGATTATCGTGCAAGTTTCATAAACTGCTTAAAAACAACAATGAATAAATGGATTAGTGCAACAAAAGCAAAAGTGGTTTTGGAGGGAAACAGCAATCCCACCAAATCCATCCAATGAGCTACATCACGCTTTTTTTTTTTTTAAATCTTTTTTTGGTTGGTCTCCATGAGCAGAATGAAAACGCACTGAAATAGAAGAGGGTTCAGGTTCCTCGCTGTGTTTGAGCTACATTAGGATTCAAAGCAAACAGTGTAATTACTGCTGCTGTCAATTCAAGTTTCTCCAACGCTGCAGTGTGAAGCATGTCTGTGCTGCCCTGTGCTAATCATGGTAAAACATGGAGGGACTCCCAAAATATATGTGCTGCTTTACATACACACATAAAGACATGCAGACTCTTGTAATGATCTTGCTGTGGTGTATGGAATGTGTCAAACATGTACATAAACCGTGTGTGTGTGTGTCTTTGCTCGGTCCTACTGAGACATTAGACTCCAATCATACAGCTCAGTGAGTGTGCAAAAGTGTTACAACCTCAAGGTGGAAATGATTAGATTAACAATCACAGCA
>CAAKHB010004330.1:178191-213784 GCA_901007665.1 Aeoliscus strigatus
CACACCTCTAATCTCCTTTACTTTCTGTCTGATTACTCACACACAGTAAATGTTGTACTGTTGTATTATTCATCACCTCACCGGGACATTTCCCTGTGTTATGCACTCACAGAAAACAAACCAAGACGATTCCTCCCAGTCCTCTACACACTTCCTTCCTCAAACACACACATATGCAAACACAGGCGACGATATTCATATTTCATCCCAGAACAGTAACAACCTACATACATTTTGCAAGATGTTTAAGTGATAGCACATTGAGATATGTCTCCAAATAAACAAAGAGGCTGGTGACAAGATATTATTGTCTGTAGAATGTATCATTGTATCACCTGCACATCCTTTGTCTTCTAATGCATATTCCATGCTACCATCCAGTCTGGTGGAGCTAATGTGTTGACGGAGACTCTGGCCTTGCAGCAGCAGACGTCCATGCCTCTCCTGTTGCACTGTTCCCTTTATTTACAATTTTTTTAGACATGAGGGAGCAAAATTCAGGCTGCAAATGCTCATATTGGTGGGATCACGTTCATAGTGAACACATTTAGTGTCTGATGATGATGTATTCCTCCATTTTCTGTCATTCAATTTCTCAGATTTCTGACCTCCACTGCTCCGTGATCTGTCCTGACCCACATCTCTGCCTACTCTCATTCACCTTCATTCTTTTTTATGCACCACTCTCTTATGCATCCCTCTTATGCATCCCTCTCTTTTCTCTCCCTCTTAGGGCTTTTTTCCTCCCTTACTTCGACCCTAACACACCTCTCGTTTTCCTTCCTCCTTTCTGTCAATAGCCAGCGTTACTGCATGTGCAACCCTGACGTGGTGCAGCAGTTTCACAACCCGGACACCATCTTCATCCTGGCCTTTGCCATCATCCTGCTCAACACAGACATGTACAGTCCGAACATTAAGCCCGACCGCAAGATGATGTTGGAGGATTTCATACGCAATCTACGTGGTAAGGTGTTTTGTGTGATCCTTAGAATGCCAAGATCTCTCTCTCTCACACACACACACACACACACACAGTGACTGCAGTGATGGACCATCCGCTCACTCGAGGCAGCTGCTCCTGCTGATGTTTGAAGTCAAAGGGAACTCGGCAGATCTCCTTGTAAAATTGGTAGATATGGATGAGGTGTGATGAAAGGTGCTGAAATAACCACACATAACTCGTGTTTCAGAGCCGAAACTAGGCTCAAGACTTTGGTTACAGTCGATGGCACAGTTTGTATTCGCTGTGAAATGTTTCCAGTATAAATCTGTATTCAGTCAATGCATAAGTTAAGGGACAGACATACTTTCACACCTCTGCTCCATGTGAGAGAAGTAGAAGTAGAGAGAACCTGTAATTCTTGTGTCTCACATTAGCACAGATGCTTGCTGCTGAGCGCCATCGTCAGTCAGGGATCGATGCAGCACGCTAATATATTCAAGGACTGTTCCACACAATTAGATTAAGTCGGAGAATCAATTTCAGCATCTTATAGAACCACCTCTCTCGCGTGTGCGTTGGCTTGTCTTTTGCTCAATTTCCATTTTTTTTTAATTCACTCTTACTTTGGTGGAACCTCATTTAGATTGTGATGATGTCTGTTTGTTCACCTGTCTTTCCCTCTTTATAATTCTGCCTTCTTCCCAAGCGTCTCCTCATGGCAGACTAGTAGTTCTCTGAACTAATGGACAGTGGTGAAATCCAATTTCACCAGTAATCAATGGTAAACACAGTAGAACAGCAGAACATTAATTGTGCCAATGAAACAAGGTTGCTGTTGACTCCCGCGCAGGTCAGCATACATTCTCTAATCCCACATAAATCATTTAAGGCATTACTCACAGAGAGTCCTCATGGAACGTTGTGACAATTCAACGCTCAGAGATGATGAAAACAAAAGGTGATGCACAGCCCCCGGGAATCAGTGGGTTTAAAAAAAAAGAAGAAGAAGAAGAAATAGCGATGAGGACATTAGGAAAAGTGGATGGAACGACAATTATTATTATTATAACTTTATTTTTCTGACACTTGCCACAAATGTCCCCATTGATCATCGGCTCCTCTCTCCCAACATTTTCTCTCAACACATCGTGGCCGATCAAGAACTCAGGATTCCACCCACACAGGGTGTCAATGCTGTGGCGTGCATCTCACCAACAGCATTTCATCCTAATGCCGTGCAGCTCGACTTCCACCTGCCACAGCCTTGAACTGAACTGTGCTCCAGACTGAGAATCTCTCATGAGCGGAGCCGGGTGCTAACCCTGCCACTTTCTAATTAACCTGCATTCAAATGGGCGTCCATCATTACTTAACGCACAGTGAAAGACAAGAAGTCAAATGAAGGACAGAGGAGGAGAGTGGAACATTCCCTGGCCTGCGTGTGCTCCTTTCTGCTCAGCATAAGACTCAATTAGATCAACAATGTGTCAATCACTAGTCATACTTGTTTCTCTGAGCATGTATTCTAGATTTTTCCTAATCAGCCTGACGACATCTCAGGTGTGGACGATGGAGCGGACATCCCCAGAGACATGGTGGTTGGGATCTATGAAAGAATACAACAGAGAGAGTTGCGCTCCAATGAAGACCACGTGACCTACGTCTCCAAGGTCGAGCAGTCCATCGTCGGCATGAAAACAGTAAGGACACGTGTACCCTTCATAAGTTTGCACCGGTGAACAGGTAGATCCTCAGCAAGTAGCTAAAACTGAGAACAGTGAATCAGAGATTCAAAGTGAAACAAGCTGAAAGAATCTAAAAGGCTCCATGTGTTGGACGAAGACACTGTTGATAACTTGTGGGTTTTTGACTGCATCACTAAGTTCTTAACCATTTGAAGGTGAACTGTCAAATAACACTCCCAGGTCATCAAATCTGTGCTGCGATGTTGAACCACTTACCTCAATAAACCCAGTGTTGGCTATCAATGGGGGGTGGATGGACACGGGAGTCGTGTTTGCAGAGATTCATAATGACATGAAGGGCCTTATATTAGGGCTAATGAGAAGCCCAGTGCGTCTTAAATGGTGCTTTGTGTGTCTGTACAGGAAATTACACACATGCTTGAGTTTTCCTGTGGTCCATAAGAGGACGAGGGCAGGTTTTATGTCTTCACAAACCTGGGGCTGCACACGCTTTTTACCAACCCCATGCCAATTCACTCACTCTCATTCAAGGACTCGTCATTAGCTTTAAACCATAGTAGTGTCAGCTGAGAACATTTATCAACCATTAAATGGGGCCGATCACCTCAGGTCATTTCTCCAGCGCGATGCTTCATTAGCCACTGCTATCACTGGACCTTTTTCAACTGTTGATGGATAAAGGGTGTGCTCGGGGAACGTGGCAGGACGATGCACCAGAGCTGACACCTGTGTTTATTATCTCTTGTGAGCAAAGTTTTACATTTCAAACTTTGCAGGACAGAGAGAAGCACTAATGTAAAAGTATTTATCTTTATAATTCACACTGATACTGATTTATGTGGAAGTCTGGACACACTACTGACATCAAAAGGCTTTTACCTTTGCAGACATGGCAATGAAATATATAGATTGATATTTTGAAGTAACTTTCCACTGACTTGAAATAGAACATTCAGGCCCATTTGGACTTGAATCACATGAAGGAAAGTTCTACTTTTTTTTTTTTGATCGACCCTTCTAAAAGCTTCTGAGGAAGTTCAATTTGAAATGAATTAAAAGTTAATATCTGTTATATCCTGCCGACTTTCAGAATGACATTGAAACAGACGCTGAACGGGTCTCTGCAGTCGTATCTTTTTGTGTGTGTGTGTGTCTTTACGTGTCTCTGTGATGGATGAGTAGCCATAGGATGACAGAGGGAGCGTTGTCATCGCCAAAATGATGGATCATTGAGACAGGAAGGGACTATTGCTGCCCACGGGAGCCGTCTACCATGAAATAGATAAAGTTTCTTCTTTATACATACGATCACAGCAGGTATCTGGGTGCCTGCATTGTGGGTTTTTCTACAATGGTCTGCATGAATATTTGATGGCTTGATTAAAGCCATATAACAAAATACTTAAATGTGATGAAGTAGTTTTACCTCCCAACTCTTCCCTGTTCGATTGTCCCTTCGTATCGGATTCTGTTTTTTTTTTTTCATCATGCACCATCTTTGGAATAATCCCATCATGTAACAGCTGTGTTTCACTGGAACGCAGAGAGGGAATTTCATACTAATGACAGCTTTACATGCCCCTGATATTGGACAGAATATGAATGCAGGCCGAATGGAAGGGCTGAACTGTCCACAGTGATGAAAGCGAGTGACAGAAGCTGTGTGCCTTCTTCCACTGCAAATTGTCAACAGACGGCGGAAGGAATTAAAAATTGGAAATGCAGAGAAAAAGCACACATGCTCTGTGTTTGTCATGTTGGGGGAAGGTGATTTCTGTGGCCGCCAGCACAAAACGCCAGACAAGAGACGTGAGGCGGGGGCAGATATATGATTAGATCACTCTCCAAAAGGCAACGCATGTTTTTGGAGGGTAATCTGCTTAAACGGGGAAAAGCACTTAGTCCAACAGGAACAGCCAGGCGCCCAGACACAACTGCACTGTGTCAAAATCCTTCACACATGACCCCTCACTGAAGCCTTTCAGCATCGCAGACAACTGATTTGATTAAACTAGCCGACATTCAAATCGTCAACACCTCTGTCCAACGGATCTCAGCATAGACTGCAGCAGTACGGAACAAGAGGCAGGCCAGTAGGAGAAAACCATGGTTGTCTTCCCTTCCTTCCTTTTCCATCCATTTAACCCATCAACAGTGAATAATTTAATCATTTATCATCATCACTGATTGCAATTGTTTTACGAGGTCACTTTCCAAGTCGTTTTCCAACCTGTGGACAGGGAGTGACTCCCTTGAGAACACTTAGGTCTTTTTGTCTATTTCAAAGACCTGTAATCACTACACCGCCTTATTTGTTGTCAATGGGTGTGTTGTTATATTGTAGTTAATTGAGGAACATCCCATACCCTGTTTATAAATGCAGCAAGAGTTACAACCTCAGAATCTGGTACAACAGGAACACACATTTAGTCTGACTGAAGTTAACCTGGGAGTGTCTTGCCCCACTTTGATGGGGTCCTACGTCCTTTTGACGTGAACCACTCAGAGGAAACCTGGGTCATTCTGTGGGCTTCTTTTCATGGGTATGTGTCTTGTTTCGCAGGTTCTTTCCGTCCCTCACAGAAGACTGGTTTGCTGTAGTCGGCTTTTTGAGGTGACAGACGTCAACAAGGCCCAGAAACAAGCAGCACACCAGCGAGAAGTGTTCCTCTTCAACGATCTTGTCGTGGTAAACCACATTAATTCATGAGAATCAGGAAAGATTCTGTATAACAACTGATATGTTTTTATTTATCCATATTTACTGTTTCTTTGCCTGCCAACGGTTTAAACCCCTTAAACGGTTGTGTCTGCTCCACACGATCAAGCTTTAAAGCCGCTTATTTTGTTGTGACAGCTGCAATGTGCCGTCTTGTACTTCTGCTGTGCGCTGTTTCTGAAGATTCCCTCTCATTGGGTTGTTTCATAGCGCCGTCCGCTCTGGCCATTTCCTGTAGCAGTAGATAGCAGCACCAGCAGTCCGCTGGGAACCAAGATTTGCTCCCCAAGTCCTTCAAGAGTTTCTTCAAGGACTAGTGAAAAAACTGTTACTGTCTCGACAGCACACAATCATGTAGTGTGGGGAATTATCAAAGGTTTGATGTTGGGTATAATCATTACGCTCATTAGAAGCCACATTAGAGTTATTTACCCATAAATACTGAATCCTCATAAAGTGAAATTCTTAATTTTTCTTTTCTCACCAAAGAATAAAGTAATTCATAACTGTAGGAAAGGAAGGTAAGAGACTACAGAAGAGGCAGAGGACGTTATCCCCTGGGGAGTCTGTTCATTTGGCACGAAATGGTCGCGATATATTCCAGCGAGACACTTATTCCTGACAGCTTTGAAACTGCGAGAAGAAATTATCTTTGAGAAATTTGCCTACACAATGAAAGTGATCAGGAGTTTCCTTTGAATTTGGCCATGTTTTAGCAGCTTGAATGTGTCATGAAGTGTTTAAAGTGTCAGTGTGATGTATGGGTTAATGCACCCAGCCAGAGTAAATTATGCCCCACAGGGGTACAGAAAAAGACTCAACCCGTCTCTGTCTATCTGGAAGGTCATTCCTGGTCTAAACTTGCCATGGTGCAACTTTTCATGGATTTTTATACATTTTAAATGTATTTTGAAGAATAAAATACATACAGGTTTGTTCTTGGTCCATTCACAGATCTTGAAGCTTTGTCCAAAGAAGAAGAGTACAGCAGCCTACACTTTCTGCAAAGCCATGGGCCTCCTTGGCATGCAGTTCCACCTGTTTGAAAATGAATGTAAGTCACAACGTCTCTACTGCAGACGGCAGTCATGAATATTTGACCAGCGAAAGCGCTGGTGTAGCTTTTTTAATGATATCATGGTTACTGCTTCAATATTAATGGCTTGAAACTTTTCAAGCATATTCACAATACCTTATTTTGCTTGCTTGGCTTTGCTTTCTATTTTGCTTTTTTTTAAATGAAAAGAAAACAAAAAGAGAGACCACAACTATTAACATTTACAATGATTTCTTGCCCTTCAGACTACCCTCATGGCATCACCATCCTTTCACCATTTGGCTCAGATAAGAAACAGGTACTGAACTTCTGTGCCCAAAGTGCTGAAGAGCTGCTGAAGTTTGTCGAAGATCTGAAGGAATCGATCGCTGAGGTGTCAGAGATGGAACAGATACGCATTGAATGTAAGTGTCTTTTCAAGGGAACAATTCATCTTCCAAACCAACAGTTGATTAAACCCCACCCCTCTTTACATAGGTTGGCTAGCCAGTCACCTTTGCCACCGTGACTGACAAACCCCAGATCGATGAGGGTTGGCCCAGTCATTACTCACTACACCAGAGCTATAAGAGCTTTCTCTTTGTTGTCATGGATCAGTTTGCTGTCAGAATGTCCAGGTTCTTACAAATGTCCCTTTAAAGATTCTTCACATCACTGCCTATTGTTATTACAACACGAGTCTCTCCAGTAGCCAAGCAGTGATTTATTTTGAGCACAGGCACTATGTAGATGTCGGCTACCCTTTGCTACAGGGAAGGTTGTAGTGCTTTTACATACAAGTATTTCTTGCTTTGGCGCGTTTGTGTCGATGGTCTTGTGAGGCTAAGCTACGACAGGAGGGCCAATGACAGCTAAGTCTCTCGACAAAAAGGATATGGACATACTATTTGAATCTTCACGTCCCTTTGATGGCGCTCTAGAGTCAGATGTATTCATCGTGTTGTTTGTTCCTACTGCACATGCACATACCTAAGCACGAGTCCAACTCCTGTCACTGAGAATTAAACAGAGCATCCCTGTAGGGACTTGACGCATCTGCAGAGAGGGAGGGCCCGCAGCCCGCGGGGATAGGAGGCAGCAACATATGGAGACATGCAGGATTTGACAGAAGAAAGCCGTTTCTCTCTGGAGCCAAGCAAGAAACAGACGATTGTTCAGGAAAAAAACACATGCAGCTAACACACACATGCAAATGAAACATTAGGGCACTTGTGATAGCAAACACAGCTTATATTTGTCCTATTTTTATCTGTCCGCTGCAAATCCACCACTGTTGGGTTGGTACACAGTGTCCTGCAACACATGTTAAATTGGAGGTCTCCTGCTCAGGATTAGAATGCAACCCCCGCCCATATTTTACTCATCATGATCAGAAATGACGTGCAATTACCGCTTGACTGTGACGTTTAATTAGAGAGATGAAGTTTGTTTTTGTTTTTTGGCTGCGTGGGTGGGAGGGAAGGCCACGAATGCATCTGTGTATGTGAGAACACACAGAAATAGTCCTGCTGGTTAGTCAGTGTTTTTGCTCTCAGCCGTCGTCTTCTACCTGTCTGTACGCTTATTTTGTTTTCCACGTCGTGATCACGAGGACGATAATCATTTCTGTCCTCTGCTCTCTACAGGGGAGCTGGAAAAGCAGCAGGGAGCCAAGACTCACTCAATAAAGAGCAACGGTACACAGCTCGAGCTGCGGGGCAAACAGGGCTCCCCATCAGGTGTGTACGAGTGTGCACACGCACGTTTCCTTCGCTGTGGGTGACCTTGTCGGCGATTAAGTCGCTGCTGTTTTTAGAAACTGCTCAACTGGAAAACAGCTGAAAAAAAAAAGGCTGACGGGGTCACTCGTGTCGTGGTATGATGTGAAAAACGTATACATGTTGTAATTGTGTATTAGGCGTGACATGTTGTTCCAGAACATTCTCACACTCAAACCAACTACAGGCCATACATTGTAATTGAGGAAATCAAAGAAATGCTAACTTTGTGCGTTAACCATTAAACAGGAGATGAGGTGCTCTCCAAGGAGTATCTGGTTTAGAGAGGAAAGGTGTATGGGTTGGCGTTCAAGTTCCAGAACACGAAGAGGCAGATGTTCATTTGAACGTGGTTTATGTGCTGCAGTCTGGAATAACAATACAGAGAAACCTCAGTAAAACATCATATGCACAACATAAAATAGAGTTGCTTAAACTCACCCTCTGTCATCTACAGACAGATATAAACCCACGAAGCCAGGTGAACTTTGCTGCACCGACAAGAGAGCTAGCTTCTACAGCACCGGAGTTCTCCTGAGACACGTGTGTGGTGCGTTTAACAGCGTCGGAAAACTATGGTGCATTCAGGAGTCTAGGACATATGACAACTTAATGACACACTAACTTAACTCTGTTATTGTAATGAACAAATAAAATACAGAGAAACAACATGGGCTTTCTAACAACCATTGTGTGTAACCAGATTGCTCAAATTTTCCACATTTTCACTTTTTTTTTTTAAAAGGACACAATCTTGGACAACTTTTAATATGGATATGTTGTCACGACTTTTCCCTCCATTTCCTTCTGATCCAGGCAACCAGGAAGTGGACGACAGAAGTGGACACAATGCAGTCGAGGTGAGTGGTTAGTGATAGGTTCACGTCCCACATATCAGGTAAGTCTGCAAGCCAGAGCAGTGAGTCATTATCGAAGGAAGGAAGAGATAAGAAGAAATCAGGACCCGTCTTATCTTTAGCACCAGAAGCGTCATGAAAAAGTGGGTGAGTGCACTGCTGGTTTAAAAGCTGCTGGCACATTAGTTAACCCAACTCAAACAAGTGAGACATTAAAGATGGCCCTCACACGTTGTACTCAGTAAAATACACCCGAATGGGTGCTTTGACTGTCAGACATAGTTTTGGGTCATTCAGGAGGGAAGACGCCAAAGAAAAGCAGTTAGAAATAGCTCAGATCTTGGAACGTGTTTGAAATGCATATTATGTGACTGTAACCACATTCAACACAGAGACCTTAACGAACACTGCAGCATGTTGGTGAATAAATTTAACAGTCACTTGACCTGGAGTCGTCTCTTCTGCCCTTTGCCAGACCTTCAGGGGAAACTACACCACCATTACCAACCTATGTGCATCAGATGACCTTTTCTAGTGCTTTCTGAGGAGTTAGGGGCTGCAGTCAAATACACACCAGTAGTAGATGTTACACTGTGTCATTGAGTATTATTTTATAATACTAAGAATTTCCATGTGTGCTACACACGAGAACGGCAGTTAATCATCAAATTCATACATTAAAACAAGAATAAAAAAGAGTTATGATTTCCTTCTGCAGAGGTTTCCACAAATTTCAATCCCAAAGTGGACTTCATATGTTGCAGTGGTCGTGCGGAATGCTTCCCCTCTGTATTTTCACTCCTGTTTGCACCTCAGGTCAGTCTTCATGCTTGTCTGAGCCACCTTCCCCAGACGTTTCTCCCTCTGCTCTGCAGCCGACAGTAAATGTCAGTGGCTGTTGGGGAGCTGTCGAAAGACATTTATCCTGGAAACCAGCGGCCTGTACAATGACACAGAAGCAAGGCAGCCACCTAAGGTTTAACCCCTCCTGGGATTTCTGTGGCACGAAAGTCTTTCATTTCTTAGCCAGATACATTGCCATGGCAACATATGCTGCAGAAGCTCTCCTGCTTAGACACGAGGCGTTCATGCACAAAGCCTCTCAGGTGTTTAGACTAGTTTTGCAAACAAACTCGGGTTTGAAAATGGAAATTGAATGTGGTTGTCACATACATGTGCATTTCAGATCTTTATTTCAGCTTTTGCTCCATGAGATAGAGAAACAGAGCAGATTATCATGTGACATGAGTAAATAAAGAAGAGACAAGAGAAGAAAACGGTGACAATGTGATATTTGGAGGTTTGCCTTCTGATGCGTGTTGCCTGTTGACGTCTGTGGTTGTCAGTCTACTCACCTAATCTCCTCCTCTTCTTCCACTGCTCCCTCTTCTTCGTAAATGTTCTGGGTGCCCCGCCCGCCCACCCACCCTGAGTATCCTCTTGACGGTTGTTACCATAGTGCCACACAGTGGTTTGAAAAGGAGACACAGGGGCCCTCAGTGTCCCCTTTGGAACCACCGGGCCCCCTTTTTTGTAGCGTCGCACCAAAACTCTTGTCCCGTTTCCAGTCACCCCGCCTCCCCACCAAACCCCAGCTCCAGTCACACACTGGTGTTCCCAGCATCCAATCACTGTAGCTGTGGGGGTGGAGGAGGGGGGAGGAGTGTATCATAGTCGCAATGATTTTATACCTCCACCGACCCCGAACACCTCAGCCCCCACGCATGCCTTGTGTGTGTGCTGTGTATCACCAACACCCTACCCACCCACCCCCCAAAAAAAGAGGGCTTGACGGATTGTAGAGGAGGAACCAGTTTTATAACATTTGATGCTGTTCTCTTGGCTGTTTTCTAAACTAGGTGTCAATTCACAACAGGCTTCAGACGTACCAGCTCACAAGCAGCACGGCTCGGAGTCCCGAGAGCGCTGCCCTTCTTAACCACCGCGGGGAGCTGCTTTTCCAGCAGGTGCCCCACGGGTTAACCCAAGGGCCGGCGCCTCCACCGCAACAGCTGCAATCAGCGGCAAGCACCCCCGCCCACCACCTTTACCTCCAGCAGCACCAGCAGCAGTCTGCCGTCAGCATGGCTGACCTGCGGCCCGAGACGCTCATCCAGTGTCAGCAGATCGTCAAGGTCATCATGCTCGACAACGGCGGCCACGGACGCATGGAGGCCTTCCTCAGCCAAACGCCCACGCACCACCACTACCAGCATCACCACCACCACCACCACCACCAGCTCAGTCAGTCGGCCATGTCCACCCCGGTGCGCTCGCCGCCGGACAGCTCGCAAGGCAACGATGGCCATCAGCCCCCGCTGCCTCCCCCGCCTCCGCCCTACAACCACCCGCACCAGTACATCCCCCCCGACCCTCGCCTCAGTCTACATCGGACCCCAAGTGGCTCTCGGAGCATGGTGTAAATAATTGTAGGATCCTCCCCCCGACACACATTGAACCCGCCCCTTTGACTAAATATTTAAGTACATAATGTACATATATACATACAGATGAAAGAGCTATAATGAAAAAAATGAATCACACTTATATGCATATATTTAGGAAAATTTAAAAAAAAAAGTTTAAAAATATATGGAGAAATAAACTGCATATATCAGATTTACTCCAAATGTATTTTGAAATATAATTTTCAAGTTTCAACAAATTTCTATAACTTTTGTCAGTTAAAAAAAAAAAAGGTGGTTTCCTTGTAGCTTCCTTGTAACCAACCACAGGAATATGTGAAGCCCTGCAACACTTTGGATTGTCTCCGGTGATGGACGGAGACTTGATCTTGAGACTTTGATCATCACCCCCCCACACACACACACACACATACACATACACACACACACACACACACACACACACACCACGCCGACTTCCATTGAAAACGTGTGCCAAACTACGTGAGCCTCTGCTAAACATTGACTTCTTTGCACTTGACTCTCTGCTAGGGATAGAAGAAAACAAAAATCCATCCACGCTTCCCTTCCCTCATGGAACACAAGAACTGATATTTCATCAATTATTGTCGCCCTGTTTGCGCTGTTGCTGGTCTATTTAACGGAGAGCCATCGCTTGAAAAAAAAAAAGAAAAAAACATCCTTTGATTAGCTGCTCCCGGTGTTGTGGCTCTCTATCATCAGAAGAACACTGAGCATCTCCGTGTAACATCCTCCAGAAAAAAAACATGACAGGATTGTCTTTGTTTCCCGTCATTTTAGATATCGTTCACCCAGGAAATTCTTGCCGCATTTATCTGGAGGTAAAACTGTTCTCTCTCTGAAGTGTTCGTCATCGGAGCTGCTGGGACTTTTACAAAAGCAACGAGTGTTCACTGTGCTGCCATGTGTTCATCAAACGCTTGTTTCAGGGAATCACTTCCATGAAAACGTTTCTGCTCCAACAGGTATTAATTTAACACGCCAAGACCCCGGATGTCTCTTTTTTTATGTCCGTTCCCTCACAACCTTGCAGCTTGTATCGCAGATGCATTAATGGTATTTTTTATGCTGCTTCTAGCGCGCTCGCCTGCTTTAAATAAGAATGGGGGAGGATAAAATTCCTTATCTGATGGTCTGTCACCCGAGCATAGATTGTAAATATCACATTCAAGCAGTGCCAGAAAGGACAAGCAAGCTCCCTTTAGCCCCCTTCAAAAATGTTCTGTCACACATCCGTCATCCTCGGATAGGTCACCGACTGCTGCGGAACTGACGGTGTGTGTCTTTTATACAAGAGGCCCCCCCGCCCCCAGGCACAGAGGGAACAGATGTACAGTTAACTGTTGATACCGATATCTGACACCCACCTGAGATAGAGACCTCCGCTGCAGGGACGTCTCTGTCTCATCTCTTTTGTCCTTTTTCCCCCCGCTGACACTTTCACCTCGTTGTCGGCAGAGACAATTAGTGTGTGCGCGTGTGACTTCACAGCAGCTTCACAACTTTCCCTCAACAGATCCCACCGGCAGATCCTGTTCAACTTAGCCACTGCTAAGACCCATTCGGGTTCCTTTAATATTTCTAATGGCCATAAATAACTTTTGAAGCTTCAAAAATAAACGATCCTTTCTAAACTATTTTCTATTTAATATTGAGGATTATATGACTGCTGAAGACAGTTGCTTTGTATTTATGGGTTTAAATTCAAATATAAAGGGATGTTTTTCGCTCATGCATGAGATCAGTTTGTGTATTGGAGAAGAAGTAAACATTTATTCCCCAAGTATTTTTTGTGCATGATTGAATTTGCAGCGAGCACACGAATGGAAGTTTTCAGAGAAATTCTTATGCTGTAAGAGAGAAGTTAATATGTGACGGCCAAACCCCCTCTCACGTTATTTTAAGGGAATTTCAAACCCCAGGCTTTCCTTTTTGTCATCACCCGATGTTTCTAGATGTTCTTTTCCTCCCTAGGCTGACAATGTGTTGACGCATTCTGGGAGATGCTTGAAAATGACGCGCTGAACATCACGGCTTTGTGTTTGATAGGAAACCAATGTAGCATTCTGGGAGTCCAGCGTGTCGAAGAAGTGCAGTCGTGACAAACTTTCATAGGAAAACTGTCAAACTAAGGGCTCTCCCATACAAGTGCACTGCTTTGTGAATGACATATTGATCCTGTCGGGGATTTCAACACTGTTTGCTCAAACTATTTCAAAAAAAAAGGAAGAAAAAAGAAGTTGTCATTGAAGAGGAACAGCGAGTGTCACTGATCACTTTCCCTCAGTTAGCTGTGAATTCCTCTACCTGTCTTTGCAGTGTATCAACATGCTATTAAAGATGATTCAAGTCAATTCAGCATTCATTTTGTGGTTTTATTCATTCTTCATGATTTCAAAGCCTCATCCCCCGGGTGGCAGCGAACACGTTCAGCTGAGGCTCAGGTTGTTGCAGAGCCAAATGCACAAGAAGCAGAAGGAGGGAGGGGGAGCCAGGAGTAAAACAAACAAGTACAATGAAAACTTGCAAATTGGAAAACCACCAGGAGCACCAGGGACCCACACAGCAATAATCCAATTTTAAAAAACACACACAGAACACATGAACAAACACACATCAAACCAGAGGACCCAAGGAGATTGAACAGGATTAGAACACAAACTGGGGCAGGACAACAAGACACAGGTGAGCGCATGAGAGGGAACGCAGGGAGCTGATTGGCTTATGTGAGAAAAGGAAAACTAATGAGCGGATGAGACACAGGTGAGGCAGCAAGAAGAGCAGGAAAAGCAAACACAGAAGAAGATGATCAAACACATGGGGTGAATATTAGGACGCATTACGAGGAATTGTCTGTGAAACACACGTGAGGAAACAGGGAACGAAAAAAAAAACACTTTATCCACATCTGTTTATCAATTTTTCAGATGAGTTGTAAAAACTGCAATATCTTTGAAATTACAACATCAAGCATCTCAAAGTGGAATTAATTAAACAACTTAAATATACTGCGCAACCATCAACACATTTGTGTTGTCGTTTTTCAGTTTAACAGTTTCACAGTTTTATTTCATGATTGAATCAGCAAAAACAACAGACATTTCAAGTATGTTTGTATATACAGACAAGGAGTAAAGTGTTTGGGTTCCATGGACACATAATACTCGGATACCATCAATAATTTAAATGTTCTAATGTGTCAGTTATCTAATCTTCAAAGATGACATGACTCAATGCAACAGTGTTGAGTGAACTGAGACAAAATGTAAGAAATGAAAAAATCACAGTGTGGTCATATTTAACAATATATTACAAAAGGACTCATTTTTCTCTACTTGACTTGAATGGAGGACAAACATACAAAAATACTGTACAACATTTTATTCTGACTGTGACGTATTTCAGTGTTCAGTTGGACAGATTCTGGCTACACAGGAGCTTCACCGATGCTCGCAGTGTGTGTGAATTCTTTGTTCCCTGATGGCTTTTCATCCTCCTGGGCAGTCGTCATTCTTCGCCAGCGCTGAACAAGAGAACAACATCATGTTCCACAACACAGAATAACATCTTCAACCCTTTTTTGTCAAAATGATTGTGTTTCAGGCAGCAGATTAAATCCCCTAATAATTTTAAATTTAGTGACCTCTAGTGGTTAAATAATATAGTGGTATAAATAATGACAATATGATGTGTCGCATGTCTGAGTCAAAAAAATATTACTTGAGTTTGTCTACTTTTTATTGTGCTGTATGTCCTGACACTAACCTGAACCCAACACCTGACCTTTACCTAACATCAACACTAACCTTAACCTGTACCTAACATTAACAATAGCAAACTGATACTTGTGAAATACTAATGAAATCAAATGCAAATAATTATGAACCGTAACCCTTGTAATCCTTTGGATGCATTGAGATAAAAGCTGTTTCCTGTGTGTCCGTTCAGACTCCAGAGACTTTCTCTGTTGTAACAACCCCTAACTCTGTAACTACTGGATCTTCCAAATCCGTAGGCTCTGACAGGGGTCAAAGATATTTTCTCACAACTCTCTACATGTGTAACTATCCATGTTCTGCTGTAATAAAAAAGAGCTGCCTGATTCAAATCTAATCTGATCCATGTGTAAAAGGATGATGATGTCCCCTCCCACCTAAAACCAGGATGATCATGCTGATCCCAAGCCAATCTTATATTTCCTGTTTCCAAAGAACCTCCTGCCTCCCTGCACAGCATCATTTACTCACTGAAGGAGTCATAACACCTAGCTTGGATCAGTAAAAGCTGCGTGTACCTGTTTGATGCTTCCCTTCGTGGTGCAGAACATAACGATGGCATATCCGGGGATCAGTATCATGGAGGACAAAGCCATGAACCAGCCGATCGCTTGACCCCACATCGGGTACACATACTTCCCCAGAGTGAGGGGGGTCATCTCAATGGCACTGAAGGTGAACACCCCCTGTTTCCACAGAAAACCAGACACAGTGAGGTAAATACATTCACACATTAGCTTGCTTAATAAGTCATACAAACCACCATGAAGTAACTTGGAACCAAAGATGAAGGATGAAAAGTCAAGAAGAAATCCAGAAAGAAATCCAAGAAATCCAAAAACAGTTGACTGAATATGTGTTTCCTGGTGACGCACTGAGGATTATCTCTGGAGACCATGTAGATTACTGCAGATTCACTGGATTCTTGACCAACCAATGAGCAGATAATGTTTGAGTAACCAGCTTGTATGTATCTTTGGAAGAATGGCTGTAATTATTTGTGGAGTTCTCCTGAAGATGGAGATAATGTCATGATCCCCCCCAAGGGCCTGACGCCATGGGTTCAAATACAGTAAGTATCCCCACACTGGTGTGTGTGTGTGTGTGTGTGTGTGTGTGTGTGTGTGTGTGTGTGTGTGCGTGTGTGGCTGGGGGGCAGATATCAGTCCTTAACCTACATCAGCACCTTTTGGAACCTGACGGGTTAATGACCCCCACTGGAGAGGCAAAACGGGCAGGTTCGAGTTTGACTGACAGCTCAGCGCTGCAGGCAGAGGATGTGGTTCTCTGAGGTTAAATCAGTAATCGTTCCTCGCCTACCAGGCAGATCAACGGAGTGAAAACCATCCAGCAGAGCTTCCACCAGCCGCACGGCCGATAGCCAATCATGTCCTCGATGTTCTTGTAAAACCTCTCAGCTCCTGTCACATGAAGAGAAAACAATGTGTGCAAATGGGAACTGCAAAGCAAATTTACCTGCAGTATTCACTAAAATTGTTTTATTTGGTTACGTACCATACAGCCAGGATATGGAAATGGTTTCGAAGAAGACGAGGAAGAGGAGGCACATTCCACTGGCGGAGTAGTAATCAAACAGCTTGAAGACATACAGACCACCCTGGGAGATGTCAGCATGGTTCAGGGGATGAATATTAACATCATTTTCTCAATTTAACAGAACAGCATGTGCATGGTAAAGGGACACGTCAGGATCATTACGTACAATTATATGATGATAGACTAGTAACAATTCCTCCTCTACTGTTAAATTGTTACTATCTTCATTCATCCTTCCTCCTCTGAGAATCCTTTAATCAGTTCTCACCATGAAAAAAATCATTTTTTTTTTTGTATTTTTGTTTTTATTCGTGGCCTCAGTATCGTGATTTATATTTAGGTTTGTATTCAGTGTGTTGGAACATGATGGAACACGACCGGACCTGAGTGATGTTGGAGAAGCCGATGATGAAGGAGATGAGGCAAACAACGAGGATGAACATCTTCTTCCTCTTTCTGAGCACAAGGGGATACTCATCCATCAGAGCTGTGATAAAACCCTCCACTGTGCAGAACTGGGAGGACACACACACCCACACACACACACACACACACACACACACACACACACACACACACACACACACACAGGAGCTTCAGTGAAAGCTGATTAAACAGTGAATAGTGTGAGAAATGTTTATTTTCCGTTACAAAATGTTAAGATTGTGATCGTGAACTTTTGGTACCTGACTGTCCAAACCTAACATCATGAGCATGGAGAAGAAGAGGATGGCCCACAGAGAGGACATGGGAAGCTGTGTGACGGCCTGAGGATACGCTAAGAACGCCAAACCTGGACCTAAAGATCAGACACAAGACATGAATGATGAAAGAATTCTTATAACATCTGAATATAGTCAAGCAGATCATGTACCGGATGCTGCCAATTCCTGAACAGGTTTCTTTGTGATGTAGGACATGAAACCAACGATGGAAAAGATGACAAAGCCAGCAAACATGCTGGTGCACGAGTTGATACAGCACACAATGATGGAGTCCCTGTAGAGGTCAAATAAATGTACAGAACAGAGAGAAAAACAAACACCACTTTGCTATGAGGAAGTTTGAAGTTGCTGGTGGCATGTCCCTACTTGTACACGTCATTATTGTAGGAGTTGTAGCTCCCCAGAGCGATGAGTGAGCCCAGGCCCAGTCCGTAAGAGAAGAAGATCTGAGTCGCTGCATCCAGCCACACCTTTGAGACAACGTGCACAGGACTGGTCAGCGTTTGTTCGTGTACGACAGGTTTTCCAAACTGTGTACCTCAGATCGGATGAGCTTGTTGAAGTCTGGAGTGATGTAGAAGAGGATCCCATCGATGGCCCCCGGAAGAGTGATGCCGCGAAAGAACAGGATGAACAGCATGAAGTAGGGATATGTGGCTGAGAAATACACCACCTGAGAGACGGACAATGAACTGTCGTTAGGTGCCAGCGAAATGGAAAAGGTCAAAAAGGCACAGATGCACCTTTCTGGTGCCGATTTTCGCACAAGGACTTTTCAATGTCCACCAAGACAATTCTTTTTTCTGCGCCAGCCTCAAGTGCCTCACATTAAAATCCAATTAACTCTGGGCAGAAAATGTGTAAATGTGTTTTCTGCTCCCTTTCATTGCGTCAACCTTCTGAAATCTATCATCCGTTTGGGCTTCAATGAACCCTTCCCCTGATGGAAATGAGCAGTAGATGGCAGAATGACAGCAGATAGACGGAGTCAACACGCAGCCAGATGTGTGTCTCCAACAAATCTGAGTTTGTATTTGGTTTGTAGTCGATGATGAAGGAATCCAGAAATGCCAGAAGACAAGAGGCGTAACCTAGCAACAAGAAATGCTCCGTGCTATGAAAACCCGTGGGTGCATTCAGATCAAACAAGCGCCCAAAGTCTCTCATTAAAAAGATGAATGTAAGAGTTCAGTTGGGGAAAGTTCTACAGGAATGCAGAAAAAAAAATGGTCAGATGAGTCATCCTGTGTCGACTCAGCAAGGCTCAGAGAGAGGACGGCACAGACCTCGCTGCCTGACCCTACTGTGAACACGTGCAGGATCTGTCATTCTGATGGTTTGGCTCCTTAGAAGAACGACAACAAACTAAACAAAGTTTGGGCTCAAGCTTACCCTGATGACAAGGGTGGGAAGCAGTTTCATTACAGAACAAATGTAAAAAAAATGTGAGCGATGGCCTTATGGCTCCTTCATCAAATCGCCGAAAAGAGACTACCTTCTGAATGAAACATGTATGAATCCATCGGCAGCCAACAGAGGTTTGATTTGGCATGTTTGCATCATTAAAACCTCAAGAGTTGGAGGAAAGCATAACACTCTGCCAGCCTGAAGCAGTAAGTCTCACCTTCCCTGTCCACTCCACTCCTTTCCAGATTGAGAAGTAGACGAGGACCCAGGCCAGCGCCAGAGTGCCCACCAGTGGCCAGCGTAGTTCTCCTGGCTCCTCCAGACCACTGGACATCTGGTGCATGTTACGCCTGCAGCCACAGTCACACCATGAATACAGATAAAAGTTTCACGCATTCAACGTACGACAGGAATAAGAGCAAGCTGACTTACTCCCAGAACTCTGTGACGGCACTGGTCAGATTGGTAGTGTCTGTCAGACTGTAGTTGGAAAAGCAGTTCTCCGTGTTCCAGGGGTTGTCGCAGCTTTGCCAAGGCAGCTCCTGCACACACAGACACGTGCATGATCCGGAGAAACTGCAGTAGCAAGAAATATCGGGTTCCTCAGCTTTGACACTTGTTGAATACATCTTTTTAATAAACAAAGCGGGAAAAGAACGAATTATTAAACACGTCCTTGGCAGCCCAGTTTTATCTGAGACAAAAGAATTAAATACCACAAGGACTCAGCAAAACGAAAGACTCAAAGAAGCATCTGACAGACACTGACTGAATCCACCAAGTTTCTGGCCTTGAGACAAAAAAACAGCAGAGAACTCTTTTGTTTTGATGGCAAATCCTCTATTTTCTTCATCACAAGAGCCTCTCACAGGAAGACTCAGGCTTCACTGAGCCACAGAAAGTAGAGGGAGAAAAATCAAAGAAGAGTAGCAATTGAGAAAGGTGGTCATTGATGACCCCTTCCAATTAAAACCACTGGAGTCATTTTGTAAAACAAGAAGTCACATGTTGGAGGTGAAGCTATCTTAATATTGTTGTAATATTAACTGATTCAATCTCATAGAAACTTTTTGAAACCGCTTGTTTCCAAAGCACCTTTCATTTCACCAAGAATTTTGTTTCAGGATATAATTTCCTCCTTGACACTGTTGATAGAGTTACATACCGAACCAAAGGAGTTGAATAAGTAGTAGAGCGCCCAGGCTATGATGATGATATAGTAGATGTTGAGCCAAAAAGACAGAACCACTGCAGCCAGACCGACTCCTACAGAAACACATCATCAGAACATGTTTGATTGGGCCGATAACGTGTAATCTGACACTTGTAATAGAAGCAATGCACACCGAGTCTGCAGGAGTACCAGGTTTTACTTTACGGGAACAACCTCTGCATGCTCATCCTCATCATTACTGTTGTTTTCCAAGTGATGCTCTCTTGCCCTCAGCTTGAAGTATCAGCTGGCAAAGCAGCGCACTCGCTATCACAATCGGTCTCTGTGCTGGGAGGGCAGAAAATGTGCTTCTCTCGAGTTCTTGGAGAGAGACGGCAGCAGGATAATTGCTACCCCCGAGCAATAACGGAGTGAAGATTCCGAACAATCTTGCTTCCTTAGCCGGATCTCTTTTCAAGCTCGGCAAACTGTTGTTGTTTTTTTTTTTTCCACACTGACGACAGGTGACAGGGTGAGTCTGAACACATTCAAGCATGTTGGGATGGTTAGGGTTACGATTTGTGTCCGACCTTTCATCATCGGCAGGAGCTTCCACACTCCCAGCCCGCCCACCGCGGTGAACTGACCCAGAGACGTCTCCAGGAAGAAGAGCGGGATCCCAGCAAACACCAGGGTCATGAAGTACGGGATGAGGAAGGCCCCTGACCAGATTAGACCATCAAAATGTTCAGAAGCTCTGGGTTGACACCATTGATATAATGTAAATCAGGAACGAATAGAATTTTACTGAGGTTGACTAACCACATATTAACACTAATGTCATGAAACCTCCATCTTATTATTTATTGCATTTCAACTTTCTTATATATATATATATATATTTTTTTTAATTTGCTGAACAAAAACCTGAGTCTCAACTTCTCCTGCTGATATTATAATTTTTATTTTTAACATTTTTTCTGTCTATTTAACTTTATTTATATGAACGGTGCGTTATGTGTGTTCTGTCAATCACACTTACCTCCGCCGTTCTTGCCACATAAATACGGGAACCTCCAGACATTTCCTAGGCCGATAGCGTATCCCACACATGACAGCAGGAAATCAAACTTGCCCTTCCAGCTGCCCCTGTCAGGAGGCTCCTCTTTTGTCTTCTGCTCATCGTCAGGGGGGGGCACACGATCCAGTTCCTCGACTGGAACTGCTTGTTTGACTTCTGTTGGGGAGTTTAAGTCCACTGTACTCTGGCCAGTCTTCCCCATGGTGGGTCGGCGACACACAGTGAGTTCCCAGCCCAGTGAAGACCCGCTTCCTGTCCGCTTCCTTTTCAGCTGAGTGGTTTCACTTCTAGACCAGGTCCCAATCGATGTGTTGACACTGAACCCAAGTAAAACTCCAGTTAAATGATGATGCATCACTGTTGCATCTTCTTTATGAAACAGTAGTTAATGACTCACAAACAAATGCATTGCAGAAACCGAATATTGACATTGACACACTAAACGTGAGACATATACTCCGGCTTCGTGCTGACAACTGGACTTGCTGAGTCGAGAACATTTTCAAGCCAGTAATGTCATGGTTGTGTGTTTTGGTTCTGTGTCTGTGTTTGTTTTCCTTTTTGCCCTGTGTTTCTCCTCCCTCTGGCTGGCAGTGGAGGTGTGGCCAGGCTGATTGGGAGCAATCAGCGCACCTGATTCCCATCGGCGCACTGATTGCTCCTGCTCTTAAGCCGTGCGTTGACTGCACCCCGCTGCCAGATTGTTTGTGCATTTTTGCCTTACTCTCCCGCCATCGTACTCCTAGCTTCGTCGTTTCTCTCCTCGTGACCGTTTCCGCTTAGCGCGCGTTCTTTGTTTCTTGTTACCCTCCAGTTTAGGTGGAGCGATTTCCGTTTCTAGTTTTCTCCCTGCCGTTGTGGCTGCGCTTTTTGTTCTTCGTTCTATTTCCCTGCCCGCTCGCCACGGCGCAGTGGTTTCTTAGTTTCGGCTGATTTTGCGTTCGTTTTATCCGAGTGTTTTGTTATCTTTACCCTGTTTGTGCAAAGAATAAACCTTTTGTTGCTCGACCTGTGTTCGCTTGCGAATTTTCCTGCATTTTGGATCCACGCCAAAACCTCGGGCTACGGCCCCCTGACAGGTAAACCCGCACAGGGATCAAACTGGAAAATATGGCGCATTCACTGCCCTTTAAATTAATGTTGAAAGAGTTTGGCACACTTATTGAACACATATGGAACATGTTTGACCAGGACATGAGGACTATTTGTACTGATTAACACTGAAAGAGCAAGGTAGAATGATGTTGCTCACGCAGACACTCAACACTACACTGCTTTTATCCTCCAGTGAAAATGAGCCCTGTGGCATTGATCTGAAAGCCTCTTGTTTGGCTCTATCTGATGTGGTCTCTTTGTTTTCGGATGTACATTAATTCTTGACGATGAAAAGCCTTTGCGTCATCTCACACGCACATTATTCATGCCTGCTGGCCTTTGATGCTTTTGGCAACAACAGCGCATGTATGTGACGGACAGATCCAGATCCGAGATAGATGAAAAGAAAGAGTCACACGATAGTCGGACTAAAAAGTTTTTTTGGAAAGTGCAGTGTAATCAATTTTGATCAAACACTTTCTCATCTGCTGTAAAATGAGGTGTGTGGGTTAAAAAGCAATCTATTTCAATTGGGCATAATACCATGAAATGATGGAAAATGTGCTTTGATTGTTGTCGAGGTGTTTCTGCTTCAAAAGCATGCAGATGGAATGAGCTACACATCAGCTATTCCCTTTGAGAGTGTGAGCCCGTTAGCTTCAAATTGTGACTTTCACAATGTCGTCTTTTCATTGTGCAGAAAACCCTCTTCTTTTTACGACATTTTTGTTTGCAAAAGTAGTTTGTGGATGTGCTGCGCTGACTGAAGAGGGGAACAAGGTGCACCCTACCTGAGAGGTTCCCTCGTCTGCCGTCAGCTCATCTGCAGCAGTCCTCGAACTGGACAAGTGGAATCATAAAACATCACGTCCAGAGGAAGATAATGATCTGAGGCTGTCTCTCCTCAACCAGAGCGCTCCAAAAAAATCTGCTTTCTGAAAAGACCTTTTTGGTTTTGCAACTCACTCTTGCCTGTTTGCACATGGGAGGACCTGTGGGTGTTCCTGCTGGTATCGAGTGCCTGCTAATAAAGTTCGACCTGTGTGTCTGCTTTGATTACTGCTCAATTCTGACCAGTGAGGCCCCTGAGGCCGTGTGTGTGTGTGTGTGTGTGTGTGTGTGTGTGTGTGAGATCGCCCAGTTCTGGAGGGGAAACTCAAAATGTGTGTTCGTGCATGTGTTTGTTGCGGCTGCTGAGTCCAGCTCTTGTCGGGATGGTTACCATGGTTATTTCCCAACAGGGAAGGTCCTCATCAGAGAAAGAACTCTTGGGAGAAAGTGGAACAAGCAGTGACAGCTGGCAAGGACCACCAATGAGGTCATGCCAATATCGGACTCTGACAAAATCATTGCATGAAGTGACCTCATCTGTGTCCTCGGTGGTCTCACGTCAATAATTTGCTACCGTACATGCTGAAGAATCAGTTCAGCGAGTGAGGCCTTGCAATAAGCCAACACTTCATCTTGGCAAATCAGCAGGTTATTGATCGTCAAAACAGCTCAGAACTTTGCTGTTGCTGTCAGGAGCTGCTCCAGTTTTATTGATACTCAAGCCATCACCAGTTTTGTCTGCTGGTCTGACAGTGGATAAATTCCTTTATTGATTGCTGATCAATCAATCTGTGTGTGAAGAGGAAGTCGCCCTACAGTTTCCTAGTTTGTCCCTGAATCGAAAGCACAAAGTCCCATATCAGAAATATTTAATATGCCCTGACATATGAAATACACTGATCTTATCAATGTTGTTGTTTTAATAATGCAATCAGCAGTAAAATAATGTCTTAATTTCCATTGCTGGAGATAGATATGAGACAGAGACAGAAAAAAAAACCCATTTAAATTTAATATTTCTTTCAGATATCACCAGATAATTAGACGGACTAATGAACAGTGCCACAGTGGCCATGAGCTGGCTGATGGGTGTGGTTGGCAGTTGGCAGATATAACGTTTCAAATTTGGGAGATTAGATCATATTAGATGTTTAATTACACCCCAGTGAGTCAGAGTAGATTCAATTTAATCTCCGGTGGGGTTCATTGTCCACGTGGAGCCAAATTATGATGGCTGGCTGGATTGCAGATGTCAAAGCTGGTTCTCATCAATGTGTTTACAGCGTCCCCTTCAATGCAGCCTAATTATGATTCCAGAGCATTCATTGGCAAGAATAATGGAGAGCGATTAGCTGGAGCTGAAGTTTGCCTTCGTGTTCCCTCTAAGATGATGAAGAATCAAAGACGTTGATTAGAAGCAGAAGAAAACACAAGAATACAACCCGTCTTTGGTCCAAAAGTCTTTTTTAAGGTAGAGCAGTAAAACATGTTTTTTTGAAACCTGGCAGTGATCAAGGAGGTTATGTGGTAGACTTCTGTTTACGTGTGGATGAGCTGCTTTTTGCTGTAGCATTCATATCAATCCTCCACTCAACATGTGAATACAACATAACTTATCTACTTTTAGTTTTGGAATGGTTGGTAATTTCTAATCACAATCACCATATAAAGTATTTCCTCATGTCTACAAACACCAAATGGTCGTCAATCGTCTCCTGCTGCATAATCCCCAACTGCCTATTTAGACGTTGAGTTATCGCAGTCTGTCAACCTCCAATGTCCGTTGCCGTTACTCAAACCGAAGCAGAGGAGGGGCTACTATGATCGGCTGAATAGAGATCACTGCTTTGTGCTTATTCAATATAACTGTAGGCGATTTCCTCCCATAAAATAGGTGTATTTTGAATTAATAGTCTACGTGGGTTATTGTAAGTCAAGGAACACCCGGAGGCGATTGGCATGCGTAGAAAGAATTCTAATATTACCGTAATTTTCATCCAGTAATGCAGTGGGATGAGGCACGCTGCATTCGTTTCCACAGATTAAGGACAATAGTGAGGCGAGGCTCACATCAGAGGGAGCACCGCTAGAGAGAGAGAGGAAAGATGAAAGAAGATACGAGAGGAAAGGAAAAGAACGAGGACAAAGGTATAGATTGGTAGAGCGATAGAGGGAGAAGTCGCAACAATGCGTGGGTAGATAAGAGTGGTGGGAGATGAGAAGGTAGAACTGTTTGTACAGTTCACTCTCACACAAGGTCCTACAAAAGATGTGACAGGCGGCAGTGAGATGTCGTCGTTTACAGTCTGCTTGATGCACGGGGCTCATAGACTTTCTCTGGCGTCACTGCAGAACGTTCTATTCCTCCCTGGAGATCCATCAGCAGCCCCATTCTTCATCTCATTCAGCTCCTTTCATTACCCCTGAGTCATGTTCTGTCATCGCTAATGTCTTCAATTCCTTCTGACCTTGTTTTATGCAAAGTCACAGCCCCTTCAGATGCCCTGAAATAACTGCACCGTCACTTGAAAAGCCTAAAAAGAAAAAGAGCAATCAGACATTTTGATGCTGTGATGCATTTTAATGAGGATGATGCTTCAGTGAGAAAGTCGGACATGTTAAATGTTTTTATTTGCTCTTTTTCACCTAGTCCTGAGCAACATACTGATGGAGATCTATGTACAGGCGCTGGGAGCAGACAAACAAACACAAAGCTAGCAGCTGTGGAGCTTGGAGAAGCTGCCGTAGACACTGCGGTTGGGGCTTTCCACTCAAGTGATACCCTCTGTAATGGGTCAGCTGCAAGCTGGTTTGTAGGTTATGTAACAGCTGATTTGTGGATACTCTAATTATAAATACTGGAAGTGTTGCAGGCTGGTAAAGCTAACTATCCTCAGGCAATTGGCAGCGTCTAATAGAGGCACAGGACAATTGATGTGTAAGACTGGACATATTCTGACAATGGCACGCAGCAAGCTTCCGGTTTATTTGTTTATCTATTTATTCAACACCAATTTTGGCCTTCAAAGTTGGACTTTTTCAGGGATGAGGGTCAATCTGCAGAGGGGGTGGGTGGTCGGGGAGGTGGAGAGATGCCCGGCATTGACTGTTAATTGAATGCCGGTTTGGATTACACAGATGGCTGAGTTTTGGTGTTTTTATGACACAGGTTCTTACTCAACAACTGCACATAACGTTTTTTTTCATGGTTTCAGATCTTTGTATGATACTGTTTTTTTGTTGAGATAAGCACAGCAATAGGACTTCTAAACAATTATATCCGAGGGAACTGATGAAGAATGGACAAGCTGATTATACTGAAGCTGTACTGAGTTGAAATCAACATAAATAGATTATAAACAAACACCACATCAGATATTTAACGCACAGTTTCGTTTAATAAGATTTATCTTTTAAAAAAAAAGAAGTAATGTGATAGAAACTGTATACGTGATGAAATATAACATATTGCATAATGACATTACTTATATTTGAAAATGTTCATGGGAAATACATTTTGAAATGAAACATTCAATTTATTTCATAATTATTTCTTTTTTAAAAAATGGTCAATCAGTCAGATGCATTTGTAAATCATGACATTACACAGGATTAAGGGTATGCAGATGTATTTACATCATATGGGATTATTCTTCATCATAAAAAAAAGAAGAAAAAAAAGAGATCTCCCTGAAGGCTCATCAGATGTGTAAACATTCATAGAATTAAAGTTTTCAATGTCACAGAATGATGCAGCACGGATATCTGCTGAAGGTTTACAAACATCTTTAGTGACCATCAAACTCCAGTGGGTTCCGCCATCGTCATTTTCTCGTTCCTATCGTTCCTGTTTGGCTGCACCGCTGCCTTCAAGATGACCAGTTTGCACAGTGAGAGCAAAGGCCTGTGCGGCCGAGCCTGGCGCAGTTCGCCGGACGGTGTCGTCATGTTCGAGGGATTCTGAGTCACGCAAAGATCAAAATAAGACACATATACATACATATAACTGAGTCTGTGAGTTCACTCACCCGACACAGTGAAACCAGAATGAATAACGGGATGCATATCAGCGGAGTGAGGACGAGCAGCGCGCCCATGGCGATGCCCCAGACACCAGGTGAATACTCATACACCATGAATCCGTGCATATTCGCCAGTTGGTACAGCATTGTGAGCTAGGAGGGAGAAAATAGTGGTGATTAGACACCCTTCTGGATCAAATATCCTAAAGTGAATGGGGAACAAAATGTTTTGTGAGAGGCACCCACGGCAGTTCTGTACGGTGAGAAAAATGGCGGCGATATCAGAGATATTTCGGTCATGTTTGTTTTTTTGAAGATGATGATCTATGATCTGTTCAGACACCACAGATATGTCAGAGGCGTGAGGAACTCACTGTGCAAATGATCGGCGTTATAAACAACCAGCAGTACTTGAGCAGAGGGAACGGCCGGTAGCCTATCATATCTTCGATGTTGCTATAGAAACGATCCGCTCCTGCAAAGTCACAAAGCCATTCGTTAATGACAGCAAAACAAGAGCTAGTACACAAGATTCTCAAATGAATTTATAAAGATGAGTAATGATAACAAACATTCAATCCTTCACTGTGACATGTTGTTAGGAAATGGGATGTTTATGTTTTGGCGCACAATGGAAAGTGTGGAGGTCAACGAGGAGGAGGAACATCCTCCAAACTAAACACAGCTTCGTAGGAATTTTAATCTGTTGGTTAAAATTAGGAGGGACGGGGGATGAAAAGCCTGGAGAGAGACAATTTAATCAAATGAGGATGAACATGGAGAAAAAACATGGACAGGCTAAAGAGGGGTGAAACAGGAAGCAGAGCGGCCGACAGAAAACAGCTGTGGAAAGATTATGTCACAAGTCAGGGGATGAGTGAAATACCTATCTGAAAAACATACAAAGACTGTGAATATATTTGAGCCTTATCGATGCAGAGGAGGAAAAAGTGGCGTCCAAATGCAGCACTAATCAAACATACACTAAGCTGAGGTGATACCCACCATAGACCCAGGCAATGACAGTGGTCTCAAAGCTGGCGATGATGAGGAGACTGATGCCACTGGGACCATATTCGTCAATAAGCTGAAAGAGGAGGATTCCTCCCTGGAGCAGGGACGGAGAAAACACAAAGAGGTAGTATTGTGTGGTACACTCAAAATGAAAAGAAATATATTATGGTCAGAATGAGGGGAATTCATGATAATAATTAAGTGGAAATAGGAGGGCGGAACCATTATGCGCAGGTGACATTGGTACCCGGGTTCCTAGGTGAGGGACACGCTCCTCCCCTCCCCTCAGAGAAAGTTCGGGAACAGAAAGCGCGGTTCGGTCTTCATTTCTCCGGAAAATTTCCCTTTATTTTCAGGTATGTACACGGTGGAAACTTATAAAAAAACAGTCCATCTGACTATTAAACATGATATAGCGCGACAGTGTTTTAATACAGAGTTTGACACGGTGGCGCCGTTTGAAGTTGCCGCGCTGTGAAAGGAGTAGGTGTGTGAGCATGTGGCTTTCAAGATGGCGACCTGAACGCCTGATGGACATTTTGCACAGAATGTTTGTATTTCATTTTATTTATATTCCCTATGTGCTGTGACGAGTATATCCAAGTTATTTATATTACTGAAAGTATGTTTAAATAGAGACGGATAATTAAGTCAGTCAGTTAACTACAAACGGTGTTTTCGTTTGATCTAAGAATGTTTTAGAACTTGGAAAAATGAGAAATTATAATGGTATAGATTGAAGGAACTCAACAAGGCAATGGATATTTAAACAGGCACTTAAGTATATGGAATGTTCAGAAATTGATGTTGTAATAAAGAGAAAGTTCGGTTTTCATTTCTCCGGAAAATATCCCTTTATTTTCAGGAGCTTCAGGAGGATTTAGACTACAGACGGGTACTCATGCATCTATGGTCTCCACTATCTATCCATAGTGCTGTAGACCAACATGCACGTGTTGTCCTTCAACTGACCTGAGAAACAAGCGGCAGCCCCAGCAGGAAGCACACAGCAGCGATGACAAGGACCAGGATCTCTCTGGCACCGGGTCTCCTCAGTCTACTTGGGAACAGGTCTGAGATGGCTGTGGCCAGGCTCTCCACGCAAACAAACTGCAGGGGCACACATGAACTACTCTAGTCACGACAATCTAGTTGATTCTCTGCGTATGGTGAGTTACGTACCTGGCTGTCCAGGCCCAGGAGAAGGACCATGAAGAAGAACAGCACGGCCCAAAAGGTCGAGCCTGGCAGTAATGACAAAGCCTTTGGGTAGGCCAGGAAGGCCAAACCAGGACCTGGAGAAGGCATGATGAACTCATTAAATATTGACAGAGTTAAAAAACAAATTAAAAACTGAACATGAGACGCCATCTTGTGGACACTAACGGTCATTGTTTCGATTCCATGAGGTTGCGGGAGCATTGAGAGGGGTGTAGAGTGACTGGACTAACTCACCACCAGCAACTACATCTTCGATCATCATGTCCTGGTCGTAGGCCATAAATCCCAGTACAGAGAACACAGCAAAGCCAGCAAAGATGCTGGTGGCGCTGTTCAGGCAGCACAGGGCCAAACAGTCCCTGTGGTGCGGCGAAGAGACAAGAGAGGGTCGGTCAACGACTGAAAGACTGACGACGTAAGGAGGCCAGCACTGACCTGTAACAGTTGTTGTTGTATTTGTTGTAACTTCCTAGAGATGTGAGGACTCCCTGGCACACAGCATAGGAGAAGAACACCTGAGTCCCCGCATCCAGCCACACCTGGACACAGACAGGAGGTGTAATAGTGATGAAGGAAACTCTTTGAGGGCTTGAAAGTTAACAACTTCCTTCCAATACAAATATCATGTATTGGAAACATCTAACAGCTGCTTCACCTGGGAATCAGTCATGACACAAGTGTGTTCATTCGTCTTGGAAACACTGTTTTCCGTATTAGCCTCTATGAGCATTAGTAATAATGACTCATTAAAAGAGAAAAACATGCTTGTAGATGAATGATCGCGAGCAGGAGACACATCTGTGTTCATTCTGCGCAAGATATTCAGGCCACATGGCAGCTGGCATGCTAAAAAATATAAATCCTTTCTAAATTTCTAACTGAAACATAGACAAAAATCCAATTTGTCAATTTTGTAATGTCAGCATTGCAGAAGATGACCATCATGTCATTGGATTGTTAAACAACACGGTGGGCTAAAGGCTTCAGTTGAGTTCCACGCTCTCCGAGTGCACGGCTGTGTCCCTGTGTGAGTGAGAGCGAATTTAAAACTTGTTTGTCCGGGATTGTGGGTGGTTTGTTTGCATGAATGTCGATCTACAGGCATCTGGTTCCTATTCGAGACACCACAGAGCTGTAAAAGATAGAACCCCGTAAAAAGACGGAGCAGGCAAGACTCCAACACAATACACAGGCTCTTAATTGGACTTCTTCCCAGCCTCAGGCCAGAGAAGGAAGACTCCGTCTATCTATGTTAAAGATGCTTCACATCCAACACTGGACAAACTGTTGTGCTCGGCACGCAGACTCACTCACTCACTGAGCTGAAAAGACCAGATGCAAAGCAGAGCTCAACGACCATTTCCTCTGAGGATCAAGCAAAAAGACTCGCATGCAAAGCAAGACTCATTAGAAACATACCTTTTTTATTTCATGCTAAGAGCATCTGGTATTGCATAACGCATAACCCCACCCCCACGTCTTCACCAAATTTCATTCCCACAGTTGTACTCTTACTTCCATGGCCGCCAACCCTGTATGAGAAGCTGTTTTTCAAATTATCAGGTAACAACCTGATAAAAACCAGAGGCCATGTTTTAAGTCTTCTATGCAGCTGGATGATACTGAGTTATCCGTTACGGCTGATTCAAAAATTTCTCTTTGGGCTGCCAAAGAGGTGAAAATAAGAGTCACTAAAGCATTTGCCAAATGAAATATCTGCTGTCAGGGCTGATAAGTTGGGAATGTTAGCATGTAGAACACCGCTCACACATCCAGACGTACGTCAACATCAGAGGAAGTCCCCCACCCCTCCTCTCTCTGTTCCAAAACTGAGGCTTATAACCCTTCATGGTGATAGCATTTGACCCCTGCAGCTGAGAGTCACGCTGTGAACTGTCAAAAGGACCAGAGTGATATAAGAGGGTGGGGGTGGGGGGTTAAAGACCCTTCCTGTTGGCTTCAACAGATGTGCTCATTGTGTGAAAGCATGGCGTCCAGAGCCTTCTGGCTTTCATGCCCGTTTAGTCAAGGAATTCCCATACATCGCTATATTGCAAGAAAAAGACAGTACATTCCTCTTGTTTCTCCTGAAAGAGAGTTCAGAGTTAACAAGAGTTAAGTTTCAGGTTACGTGGACTTTTTATGAAAGAAAGTATGCTGTCAGGAAGTGTTAGATTCCCAGTGGAGAAAGCCGTTTTTCTTCCTGTGTGTAATGAAAACTCGGGGGGGCTTTCCTTTGGAATAACTTTTCAAAAAGCAACTTTGTTTGTTTGTCTTGTTAAGACGCCATCTTGGGACTGGAGACTCAGAGTCGAGGGACAAAAAAAAAAGAGTGAAATACAGAGATGTGCTGGGTGCTTCTGATGCCGGAGAGAGCGGGGGGAAAAAAGGGGGACGGGGCACTGGCTGCTGTGACTGGAGAACCCCATACTGAATAGTGAGTATGCAGCATGCGAGCATCAACACATGATTGTGAAAGAAGGTTCTTACATCTGCACTACCCAGCCTGCTGAGGTCTGGCTGGAGGTAATATTTAATTCCCTCTGCAGCTCCTGGGAGTGTCACCCCGCGGATGAAGAGGATGAACAGCATGACGTAGGGGAACGTAGCGGTGAAGTAAACCACCTGCAGACACATGAATGACATTGGATCGAATCAGGGTCAATTCAGGCGTAAATCAGTGGCTAATGCGTTCAAGCCAAATATGAAGGAAGTGCTCACTTTGCCTGTGGATTTAATTCCTTTCCAGATGCAGAAGTAACATATTACCCAGGCGAGTAGCAAACACAGAGCCAGATCCCAGTGGATCACACGAAAGGACATGTCGTCCGACATTCTCAACACGCGGTGCCTGTCGGCAGAAATGACACATGACATGACAGATGCACAAACACATACAACACACACACACTTTATTCCCAGGCAGGAAAGTATTGTGATGCCAAACAAACATTTCCTTGTGCAAATAGCTCGTGACCAAACTTCGTGAGAAGAAAACATCTACATCCAAACGCTCATGTTGAGACATTTCTGCAAACATCAGGTTGAGTTTATGAAACGAAAACTTTTGCAAACTATCAGAAAAATAACAGATGGTTCATCTCTGTCCTGTTGTTTAGTCTGTGTGTCTGTTTCTGTTCATGTGCTTGTGTCAGTCCTTGAAACCTCGTAGCATAGGAACCCTGAACCCTGAAAGATTTGTACGGCAAAAGACAGTCAAGGTATTTTAAAGTTTCTGTTTCCGGACCAATCATCTGGACCTGCTTCCGTTTAAATAAAAAAAAGCTGCAGAGACAAGAGCACATATTGTTCTCATTGTGGAGAGCCAGTGCATTAGTATACAGCTGATTTCTCAATACATTCCACAATGCTGCAAGTGGTTGTCTGTATATTATGTGAGAATACTGTTCTTTTCTTCTGTGTTTCAGCCTGCTTCACTTTCTGTTGTTCCTCCATTAACACATGACACTAATCCTGCACCCTCAGAACAAACGGCCTCTTGGTGTCTGGGAAACATTATGGCTGCGGAATGTTCTTCTCAAGAACCAACCAGAGTAATATTACTTTCCCTGTATTTAGGAGTGTGTGTGTGTGTATTTGTGTGTGTGTCTCACATCCAGAACTCCTCCTCTGGTGATTTCATCAGTGCTGGTTCAGTCACATTCCTGCAAATACAAAACAACAACTCAGGTATGTAAAATAACCAAATGATCCCGCCTGTAATGAAATAACCATTCATCATTTGTTATCACACCAATAATACTCATATTACTTTTATTTATCCCCAAGGCAGCAATTACAACACCATTTTATGGCAGAAACAGATGTAAGATGTCAGACATTAAAGGATGGGTGTGTGCCAAAGCTGGACATCATCAGAAACCAAGAATTATTTTCTTGTGCAAATACACACTCTGATGATGTTGTGATAATCCATGTATCGATGAGTGTCAGAAAAACAGGAAAAATGCTTCCAGCTTCAGAGCTGCAGTGACGGGATAATAAACATGTAATCTTACATGTATGTGACGCCATCAAAGTAGTCTGAGAAGTTGCTTAAGAAGGACCAGTTGGACTCCGGGTGAAACAAGTGGGGGTTTGCAAAAGTGCTTAAGCGACTGTGACAGAACTCTACAAGGTTAAAAAAAAAAGATATGAAGGTGAGAGGGATGTTGTACATTTTCACTCTGTGACAAAGTTTAGCGTCTTACCTGTGTTCCACCAGTTGTCACATGTGGACCAGGGCAGGGGGCTTTGGAAGGAGTTGAACAGGTAGAAGATGGCCCAGGCCAGTACCACAATGTAGTAGATGTTCAGATAGATCACAATAACCAGCGATGCAATGCCCACACCTGCAGGAAAGAGTTTACGCTGTGGCTCCAGGCTTTTCTGCCAAAGATAAATGTGCATTGCACTGAAAATTCTTATTTAATTCCATGAATTGGAGCCCTTGTTTCACCCTCAAACATGGGGCATATCTTCCTCCAGGCGGTGACCGTGCCCTCGCTGGTGAATTGACCCAATGCCGTTTCCAGAAAGAACACAGGGATTCCACAGAAGAAGAGGAACACAAAGTAAGGGATGAAGAAGACGCCTGAAATCATACAGATGTTTACATTGACAGACTGCAGAACCCCAAGGATGCTAATCCTAAGAATGTTTCTGGGATGGTCTATGACTATTTGTCTTCAGAATAAGATAATCCCAGATCCAAAACGTCTCAGACCTGAACTTCCTAACACATTCCATCTCGTTTTTTCAACAGAACACATGCAAACATGCACACATAATTACATTCAAACAGATATTCTCTGCAAACTTTGCACGTGTTTTAACCCTCACCTCCTCCGTTCTTGTAGCACAAATACGGAAACCTCCAAACATTCCCAAGGCCAATGATTTCTCCAGCCATGGAGAGAATGAACTCCATGTTATTGGCCCATTTGCCCCTCGCTTGAGTCCCTTCCTCAGGGGACCCTTTATTCGCCTCAGCCTCCCTGACTGGGGCCCCTTCGGCTGTTTCTTCAGTCATGGTCTCTGTGCAGCTCTGTTGTTTGTGCACATACAAAAGTACAATTCAGTTTCTCCAGAACTATTTTTTCCTCCTTTTGCTCTTTCTGATACTGTGCTCATTATTATGCCTTTTGGTCTTTTTCTTTCTGTTTAAAACAATGCAAAACAAAGATGCTCTGACTAAACCATCACACAGCAAATACAATTTGCTGTGAGAAAGAAAAAAAACTCAGTCAAAGAGCCCTAGCAAATTAAAACAAGGGAGAGACAATAACATTTTGTCGTGTAAGAAAGGAAATCTGAAGCACGGAACTTACCCGGCTGTTGCAGTGTGCACAGACAGTAACAATCCCTTGACTGACTGAGCAGAGATGGGAGAGAGGTCTGAACTGGGGTGTGTCTTGGAGGATCCCCTCCCCACTAAACCCATAAGCACACACTGGATGGATTCTGATGCATGCACAATTACAGTCTCAAGATTCGAGTAAAGAGAATAAAATTGTTCTGTCAAGAAATGGTGCATTTTTCTGCAGCTGCGGAAATGCATGCGTATTTTACACTTTGAAAGAAAACCCAGTTAGAGAAGTACAGTGGTTGTTAGTGTTTTAATCTGATGTTGAAACGTTCACATGGGACCATGAGGTCGTCTGATTGATCACCAGCACTGACAGTGGGACTGAGCCTGCAGCCTCTTTCTTCTTCTTCTTCTTCTTCTCCTTTCGGCTTTGTCCCTCTTCAGGGGTTGCCCCAGCGAATCATTGATTTCCATCTTTCCCTGTTCTCTGTATCCTCTACTCGGACTCCAACTACCTCCATGTCTTCCCTCACTGCATCTATAAACCTACTCTTTGGCCTTCCTCTCTGTCTCCTACCTGGCAGCTCCATCTCTAACATTCTCCTACCAATGTATCCACTGTCCCTCCTCTGCACATGTCCAAACCATCTCAATCTATCCTCTCTAGCCTTTTCTCCTAACCTTCCTGTCTGTGTTGTCCCTCTGATGACCTCATTCCTAATCCTGTCCATCCTGGTCACTCCTGAAGAGAATCTCAGCATCTTTAACTCTGCCACCTCCAGCTCTGCCTCCTGTCTTCTGCCTATCGCTAGTGTCTCTAAACCATACATCATAGCTGGTCTAACCACAGTCCTGTAAACCTTTCCCTTCACCTTAGCTGAAACTCTTCTGTCACAAATCACTCCTGACACTTT
>CAAKHB010004333.1:6489-23174 GCA_901007665.1 Aeoliscus strigatus
CCCCCCCCCCCCCCCACGCAGCTCTGGGCGCCTCCACCGGGATCCTCTGCCCAGCAGCGCCCTCCAGTGGCCGTCGGCGCAGCTGCAGCCTGTCGCCGAGCGCTCACACTGGGTTTGGTGCTCCGAGGTCCGCAGGCTGCTGCTTCCTCCCGCCACACACGGCTCTTCTCTCCCGCTCCTCCGGCTCCCACCCGGACTGACAGCCGCGCCGAACGGCCCCTTCGCTCTCCAGGAACCGTCCTCCAGGAACCACCCTCCAGGAAACCTCATTCAGGAATCCACCTCCAGGAACCTCTCGCACCTTTCTCCTCCGCAGTGCCGCTCCGCCTGTGCGCAGACAAGGAGCCCCGGTGAGGAGGGGAGAGCCTCCGCCTGCAGCCGCATCCAGGTAAGATCCTTTCCCATCAGTTCCCTGTCAGATGGGTCCGATTCCTCCAGCAAAGGAGGGCTAGGACCAGAAGGGCTGCTGCTGCAGCCTGTCTGCACCTGCTCCCGTGAAGTGTTTGCTGGCTGGAAACACTTGGACGAGGTGCTGAGGGGGACCAGGCTGCTGTGTGAGGTGCACAGTTCCTATGTGACCATGACTGGGACATGCTCGGGTTCGTCTCCACTGAGGTGAACCAGCTGGAGGGAAGTGCCAGTCCTCCAATTTTCCATGAATACCATCTGAACTCTTGATCCCTCAGGGGGTGCATGGTGTTACTGCCACCGGTTCCCACGATTTCAACACACAACCTGTCATGTGCAGACGTGAAACTGTTGCAGTCAGAGTCAGAGATCTGTTCTCTGTGTTCAGCCCGCTTCGTTTGGCTCTGGATGACAAAGTTTCCATGAGGCACAGCCCACTGCACCAGTGGTAGTAAGAATATGTCTTACTTCTAGTCAAAACGTCTCATTTGTACTTAAAAATGTCTTTACACCTAAAATAAGACATCACCTGAAAAAGTGACTTTTAAAAAACTATATATTTGAAGGAAATATTCACTTAAAAGTAAATAAATCTGGCAGAGTTTTCTGGAAAATGTCTAAAAACAAGTTACTTTTCCAGGTGATGTGTCGTATTTTAAGTGTAAAGAGGTTTTATGGCTGGAAATGAGACTTTTGACAAGCAGCGCTCTGGTCTCAGCCACCAGCAGCCGCATCCATCACAGAACCTCTGGAACATCTGCAAGATGCCTCTGGGCTGAGGATGCTCTCAGCTTTTATGTTGAAATATGAAGGAAACCATCAGCTCGGGTCTGTTTTGTATGAGGTGCGTTCCAGCTCTTCCTGATCTATTTAGTATCACTCACTTCCTGCTCTCATGAGCGCCAGGGACATTTTTAATAATAGATGCCTGAAGAGCTCCACTGCTGCAGTATCGATTTTAGTCGGAACGAGGCTGTAAAGACTCATCTAGTCATAAAAAATATCATATTCTGATTTACGGAAAGACCCGTAGCAGTCGGTTTCTGCGTATTAACAGAAAGAGCCGACTGAGACGATGGAGAAAAGTGGGGGGAATTGTTCATCTGGCTTTGGAAAGCATCAGAACGGTCCTTCACCTGCCAGCAGGCACGTTCCTTCCTGTTCACGCGAGGACCTGAAAAAGAAAATGTCTGCCGTTGTCTTGTCTGTAGCAGTTGTGGAACTTTATCGCCTTAATTGAATTACAAGCTAAGTCAGGCACCAATTACTCCTTGGATGTGGAACAAGTGAGACGCTGCAGCATCTGGCGTCGCCCTCCCAAAGGACCGGCACGAGGCCAGAGCTGGCTGCGGGCCCATTCACGGTGTTACCCCATGAAGGCCCCCCCACCCCCACCTTCACAATTCATTCACTCATTCGTTGAACCACACGCTGCAGGTTCAGACTACTGCTGACTACTAGGACCTGGACTGAGAGATCACCAACCAGGGCATGTCAGGACTGGTGTCGGGGGGAGATGTGGTCTGCCAGCGGAGGACATCTGCCATCGAAACCCCCCCGTCAGAAATGACACAAATCTGTTTGCAACACTCCCATTTGATCAGAGAAAGGTTGAGAAGTAACCATTATGATCACCGTTGAAACTGGTATTTGGTCAGTAAACCTCAGCCCCTCCCCCACGTACCTCCACAGGGGAAGAGCTGACGATATGAACCGCCCCACCTGAGTGAACGTGTACGACATCGCAGCGTCAATTCTCCCACAGTGGCGTTGGCCCCAGTGGGACCAGTAGCACTGGTTGGGCCTTTCCTTTGTGGAGGTGTCGGGTGGTCCGGGTCACTGCAGATGATTGTGAGCAGCCGGCTGTGGTACATGAATCTGACAGGGCGGCAGAGAACCTCAGGGGACTCGCCTGCCATCTCCAGGCTGCTGGATCCTTCCGTCTTCCAGCCAGTCAGGACTTTTTTTGTTTTTTATTTACAAGCCTACATTGTATTCTACTGCGTTCTAATTCTAATTCGTTCCACTTGTCTGTCTCCTCCTCTTATATTCTCTTTCCTTCTGTTTTGTCGCATTCTTAAATTTCCTCTCTTTGTCCGTTGCCTCACTGTGAGTAGCGTGGACTTACTTTCTGCTCCAATCACTCTTCTGTTCATGTCCCGGGGTCGTGTCTGTGTTGGATTGTTTTACACAGATCAGTGATGGCTGGAGATATTTCAAGTGTCTCTTTAAATCAGTATGGACGTACACAGATGAGGTTTTACTGCCCTACCGAATCCACATCGATGAACTCCTTTTTGATTTCCGTGGTGAGACTTGTTGGATTCACAGTGACTCACAGTGAATCTGGGCTCTCGCTCTGTTTTCAAACGACTCGTAGATGCTTAAAAACTTGATCGTGGAGCGTTTCTGAAAGACTTTGACTTTAAAGGAGGGCAGAAGACACGAGCAGTCAAACTGTAGAGTTGAGGAAATGTCTGTTTCATCAGTGTTCTGCAGAGGAAACAGCTCCTTCATATCCCCCCAGACAGAGGGAGTGGGGAATAATGAGATGTTGGAGAGAGGTCTACCCTCTGTCGCGCCCTCTCTTTGAGGGGTGTTGGTGTGGAGTATTCATGCTATTGAGCGTTTCCACTTTGCTATGGAACAATGCTAATGAAAGCACTCGCCAACGTCTCCCGTTCACACCCAGTCATGTTCCGTCGGCAGGCACATCGTGTTGGTGACAGATACCAAGAACACATTGACTTTCATTTGGACAGGGAGGGTGTTTAGGAGTAATTCATGTAATTTGCCTCCGTACATGGGGGATAGAGTTACATTGTTCCTCCATGATGCTGATGGCCTGTGACATTGCTGTTAGAGGAGGTTTTTGAGGGCAGGTAGCGCTCCGCGACCCTGAGGAGCCTGGAGCATGTGAGTCGATTCTTCAGCACGGTGACCAGTGGAAATAAAGATGTACCCTCTATGAAACCAGGACGTCCAGTGGAGAGGAACAAATAAGGGACAGAACACTTTCCAAGAACTGGAAGTGTGGGAGGTCCACTACCAGTCAAACGCCATGAACAAATGTAGAGTTTCAAACCATTCTTTGGGATTCAGTAGAATGAGAACGTGTGTCCAAACCTCTGACTGGTCCTAAGGCCTGGGTATAGACTAGTTTTTGGTTTAGCAGGAATAAAGTTGTTCTGTTGTTGTACCTTTTCCCATTATGAGCTCTATACTGGACAAACGTTCAGACTGAGATGGATGTACAGCACTTAAACCCTTTTAGCTTCACAGCAGCTACCTCACCGTCTGACAGAACCCTACCTCACCTTTCTTGACCCACAGCTGGCGAGTGCCTCTTTACTTTTATTAGACCTGATTTTTTTTTTAACCCATTTTTAAAAAATCTCACTCATCCTGCTGCTGAATTTGAGTCAGTCAGTCAGTGCAGCCGTTGGCTTTGACTGTGGATCAGCTCACAGAGGGTCATTAAGGGCTTGAGGAGCTCGTCGTGTTCTTTCCCTTCCTCATCTGGACACTAACTGGCGAGAATCCGTTCCCAACCCCGTGGTTCTGTAATTGATCCATCTTGTGGTTTGAACCTCTGTGGAACAAACTACATTTCAGCTGCAGCATGAAAATAAAAAAAAGTAGAAGAAACGTAACACTTCGACAGTACATTCAGTCAGATGGTGAAATAATCTTCCCGGCTGATGTTAATATCACCGTACTAAACATCACGGATCACACCGATGCTATAAATCAGCATTTTTATGTCTTTTGGCACTATTGTTCAGTATAAAAGTGTCAGGCAGAGCATCCTGGCCAGTCTCAGCAGGACCAAAAGCTGTGTGTTTGAATGTAGTAACACTGAACGAGAGTTGTGTCGATCTTTTCCAAGCTGTCAGGAGCCAATCAGAGATGATGAATGAAATGGGGGCTGAATTCTTATAGTGGAAAGGCACTTGCATGCCAACAGAGGGGAGATGAAATGGGCTTTTTCCAGAATTCCTCCTGCCGTCACGTGAAAAGTCTCCACCTCATTGAAAGGAATCTCCCCCACCCCTGCACATCCACATACAAATAAACCCTCCCATGGCGAGCACATCTGGCTTTTTTTAATAACCCACATACCGGCAGAATTTAGCGTTTTTGCCGAGCTGCCCTGAGGGTTTGTCACTCATCTATCCCTCCACACACCCCTTCGTTCATCTACGTTCGTCTGTTGTAGCTGCATGTCTTCCACATGAGGCGCCGCTTGTGTCGACGACTACTCCCCATCACAGGCTCTCATCACGTCTCAGCAGTGTGCTTCAGTCCTAATTAGATTACATCTCCGTTGGTTCCTCATCCTCGTTGGTTGCTGTTGGTGCTCAGAAGCCAGTGAACATGTTTCGTTAACCCCAGTCCCCTCCTTGTGCTTTCTTTCTGGGTATGAAACAGAAGCCAGGGCTAGAAACTTTGTGGAACCTTAATCTGCTGCGACTGTATTTGTCTGATTGCACAGTGTAACATGTCATTATGGAGGAAATAAATCCTGGCCGTGTCTCTGAGGAGTTCTCAGAGCTCTGGCTGTGAGATTGTGTTGTTTGAATAAGAAATTAGAGTTTTGCTTCCCCTCCACTTTGTAGCAGTGTGTGTGTGTGTGTGTGTGTGTACTTGCATAACTGCTCGTGGTATTTGTGTGTGTGTACATGCTTGTCTTGGAAGACTGGGCTGCAGCCCCGACCATAGAATGTTGCTGACACAAAGAGAAAGCGACCGCTTCTTCTGCTCGTACAACAGTCGGCATGCCATCCATTGTATCATCAAAGCGATGGTGGGTTAGCACCAGGGGTTAGCTGCCGATCACCCAAACAGGGCTCGCATGAATCATGAGCTTTGGGGGTTGTGTGAGTTCACTTTGGTGTTGCAAAGCCACATGTTAATGGTTCAGTGTCGGTTTCAAAGCGCCAGTAGTGCTGTAGGTGGTTGCGAACCTTTTCAAGCCGCGATGCAAATTGGAACATCTAGAGGCTAAATCACTCTGCTTCTCATCGGCGCTCCGAACAACGTTACATCGTCTGACCGCTGTATGTTCGCAGTCACTGGGTCTGTAATTTATTTTCCTTACTGGTGGAAGAGATGGCATGCAGAGCAAACAGAGGGGATGAAGGGCGGCGTCCTGTGGGACAGACTGATGTCAAACATTCCCCGCTGTGTGACTGCATGGATGACGCCATGCGTCCCATGCTAATGCTAATGGTGGCTAGTCCTGGAGACAGAGGAGGTCGAGGATGATCTGTATTACTGTCATATGTTGTGTACTTTTTCAGACACCCGTGGACAAGCTGTCTAGTTTTTTTGAAGTTGCGGTTTGCAATTGAAAATTGATGCAAGCTAGCAAAACGCTAGCATAACATAACTCACTTGTCTGACGGAGTTTTTTTCACTTTTACCTCCATCCAAGAGGTTTTGTGTGTCAGTGCATGAATATGGAATTTATTTCCTTTTTTTGCGCAGTTCAGCTGCAATCTGCAATCTCCTCAGTGGTCAAAAGGTGGTGCCAAAGTGCACCAAATGCTGGTGGTTACCTCCACCATGGAGTTTACGCTTCCCTTGCTGCTGGCAGTGAATTTTCAAAGGTCTGCACGCGGCATGCGACGGCATTGATGACTCTACGCGTCCCATGCTAATGCTAAAGGCCTTATACTGGCGACAGAAGAGGGTTGATGATGAATCATCTCACTGTCATATATGTTATATTGAAGGTTTTCTTTGTCAGACATCTGTACACAAGCTGTCTAACACTGACATGAGGTAATCATCTACATGGCCAGCGTTGAAAAATACAAATATGTGCCTGGTCCTCTTTGACAGGACACAGCCAACTGCTTATTTCAGAAAATTACACTTAAGGCAATGTCTCTTCAAACAAACCATCTGTCAGGGAGCATTGATGGACACCAGCTGCGGGAGCTGTGTGTTAACCACACATCAGTCTCTCTCTTCTTCTTTTTTTTTTTTTAAATCCCACACACAGAGTTAAAGTTCACATCAGCAAATCTGACAATTACAGTCGTCACTGTCAGCCGTCAAATCGCAGGTCATCTAGGAATCTAGGAATGAAAGTGTAGAATAATTGTTAAACATCCAGTCTATTGTCTGTTGACAACAGAACCAGACTCTGTTGACTTGGTGCTATTTGAATTACAACTGAGCGACGCATTTGGTGTAAAAGTCAGGAAAAAAACAGGCCAGCCTCCTTCTGCTCTGTGCCTGATGCGGTGGGGGCGGGGCTTAAGACTGCCCAAGAGTGTTGGAAGACGGTTTTTACTATAGGGAAGAGTTGTCCATCTCTTCTCATAGAAAAGTAAGATTGTATTGTCAGTTTCTGCCGTTCTAGACTTTAGACTGACGTTTTATTTAGAATCGTCCACTTGTCAGTCAGAATGCCTCAATTTATTTTAAACAATTCAGACAAAGGCAGTAATATCATTTTCTTTGAGGAATCAAGGATCAACTCTCTCTCACACACACACACACACACACACACACACACACATTCTCCAAGTACACTCAGCAGCATCCAACCACTGATTCAGCACTAATTGTGCTCCTCCCCTTGCCCCTCTGCAATCACTGTGGATACACAGAGGGAAGGTTTCGCAGGTTATGTTGTCCAGGTGATCTCCGGGGGGGGGGTCTGTTTGTGATAAGATCACAAGTTGCAAAAAGAACAAATTTATGCCAGCGAGTTGACTCCCGGGCTGTTCCACGATGACGCCGTGCCTGACAGGACCGTGTCTGTCGGTGTTGGAGACAGATCGGTGTGCTGTTACACACATTTGTTTATCAAGGTTTTTGAAGTACACAGTGAATAATGGACGACGTGTGGGTATTTGTTCCCAACGAAACCTCCATGGGAATACGGAGTGAAATCTGAGTGAGTCAGCTGGAGGAATGAAGATAGGCACATTGGAACAACGTTTTATACGGAGCCATTAATCCTAATTTCACGCTGCAAAAGCCCTGAAGCTTCAGATACGCAGACTTTTCCTTCCAATACCCAAACTGAAGACAGTCCCGTGTGAATCTGTTGGCTGACAAACTGGATGAAAAAAGATGGCAGCAGGTACACTTTGCAATGGAATCTAATGATTTCAATGACATTATATGTTGCTTGTTGTCTTTAACGTTGGATCATTGAGTTGAGTTAAAGTGTTTGAGGTCATTTTAAGAAGTTTTCCTTTCTTTGAAGGGAAAATCACCTCACTGTTGCTGCTAGCAAAAAACAGTTTGAACTCCTGCACGTCTGACGGAGACTTCTGACTTTATCATATTTACCTCCGTCAAAGTTTTGCTTCTTTATGCAGCAAAAATGATCCGAATTCTAACGAAAACAGAGTTAATTTCCTTTTTTTCGCACTGTTCAGCTGCAATCTGCATTCAATAGGTGGCGCCAGAGCACATTACGCTCCATGTGCTGTTGTTGGTTTCACATTTGTCAAATATTTGTTTCCTTCCTGTTTTGTGACTTCAGTCTGTATGTAACATATCTACATGTACAACAGGATAAAAGTATTATGTCTACTGAGGCAAGACAGGCGGCTCTGAGCAGAAACTATTAGTTTAATTACCAACTCGCGGAGTCCCGTCTGTTGAATTCTACCAAATTATTGTGCTCAAGAGCTGAGAACATCGTCAGTCTCTGGAGGGTGCAACATGTAAAGAACCCTCCCCGAAGAACGTGACCTCTGAACTCGTACTATCTGCATCGGTGCATCGGTGAAATAAAAAAAAAAACGCCAACATGGCCGACAAAGCTCCACTTCCTCTGGAAAAGACCTTGGATTGATTCCTTTTATTCTAATTGCCTCTAACAATACATAATGAAGCAATTGTAAGCAGTTGGTTCCTTAACACTCCATGACTCGCCTGTAAACCGCCATATTAGACCGCACATTAAGTGAAGACAGAGGGAGAGAACAGAGGGAGGGAGACGGGGGTTCATGTAGAGGACGTCTCTGCCAAGTGGGCTCATGCCAGCACTGAACAATCTGTCCGACTGGTAGGTTTCTTTGGTTTGGGACTTGTTAAACCATTGTACAGACCTCCAGCAGGGATGAAAAGCTCGTTCTCTCCCCTGTCTTCAGTTTATCATCAGGACGTGTCGGGTCAACGTTGGATGCAGCGAACGGAGAATTCAAAGAGGAGGCAACTGGACGTGTTTGATGGCAGACGAGGAGCTTCTTCAGTTCATGAGTGATGAGTGATGAAACGTCTTCAACAGCAAGTTCAGGTGGTGACGTATGAAAGCAGAGAGGGACCATGACCTGGGCGACAGAGAATTCAAGGAGCTTTGGTGCTCCTGTTTACACTGACTGACCTGACTGGTGCGTTGACAAATAGCGAGTAGCTCCTGATGTCTGCTGCCTCCTCCGTCCATCCTTCAGTTCCTCTTTCCTTGTCGTCACGTTTCTCCTGACGGGTCTCCAGATGTGTTTTCACTGTACGACTGCAGTGGTTAAAACCGACAGGCACGTCGTCCCCCTCCGTCCAACGAGTCGACTTTTGGACGACACACGCCGAGTTCCCCTGAAACTGACGTCCCCGGAGGCAGCGCAGCTTCCTGTGTCAGACCAGTGAAGAAGGACCGGCTTCCTGTTGGCCGTCGTGGTGGCAGCTAACGCTACGTGTAGCGATTCAGGTCAGATGGGACACTAGTGACCTGACATCTCCGATGACGCCTTAGGAAGGAGACGTCTTGAACTGTCTGTCAGCAGCCTCGGTCTGAGATGAACGGAGTTGTCCGGGTCTCTAATGGCGAGACCCGGACGGTCCATGGATGGAATCCTCACTGAGCTCAGTTGTTTTTTCTCTATTGATGTGGGACGAACACCGATAATACGATTAGAATTATGAAGCACTGAAAGCTTTTGTCCATCAGTTGATTTGCGCATCAATAAAAGAATGGAAAACATGAGTTAGGTCACTCATGGAGCAGACTCTCCGGTTCCCTCAGTTGTACCGGTCAGTGGGAGGGTGGAAAATGGTCGTGCATGTTTCGTGTAGGGAGCTGAGAGGGAAGCACACAGTATACAGTATACTACAGTATACATACTGTATATCTGGTGGAAATATACGTGGGACTGGTTCTCTCGTAACTCCTAATCTTGTATTTGTGCAGTTTTAGTTTTCTCTAGGTTGTGACATGTTTGCTCAATGTTTTACTCAATAATACACAGAAATGTTTCATTTGTCTCCAGCGGAGTATCGAGTGAGAGCACGTGTGGGTTTTGGTCAAGTTCAACTAAAGTCAAATTAAGTGGTTTATCGGTTCATTTTAGAACTAGACATGGTGCAGCAGCATTTAGTTTCTGTGCTCTGAATGTCTGGAACTGGAAAACCTTCCCTTTTTTCAAATAAAAACCTTCCTGTTGCTGCTGCAGTCGATGAGGTTTTGAATCTAGGACTGTTCAGGATTCTTTTCCTTTTGCCTGTTTTAACTTTTGTTTCAGCCGTTCTTATTTCTTTTCCTGTTTGTTTACGATGCATTAAGTCAAGTTTGATGTCCTAAACGTCACTGGTGGTCCGAGATGGTTTGTGGGCCAAGATGCTCCGCTCCGCAGCGTGGCGTTGGCTCGCGTCACGTCGACGGCAGTTTGTGTGTTGCCGCGTTGAGACTTTGTGTGATGACATTTGGTGCACACAGCTGGGAGCGATGTGACAATCAGGTGACTGCCGGAGCGACGCGAGCGAAGCCCGTGTCAACAATGGTGAACGAGAATGGCGGTTATTTATTCCATTCAGCTCATAATGCTCTCAACCCCCCCACAGGCCTCTGCTGTCACGTCTTCACAGGGTTTAAGAAATCACTCATGCGCCTCTAAAGGTTTTTTTTTTTGCGATGTTACAGCCAAATGTTTGACGGAGGCGCTTTTTATCAGGCTGTTTGTTTTCCCCCCTTATGACACAAACAACCACCACCACCCTCTGAGAGCCGAGCCAACGCCCATGAAGACATAAAACCAGGGAGCATACAGGTGGAGATCCATTCGTGTTTGTCTGTTTTAGTTTATGGATCCGTCTGGGTCAGATGGAGCGTTTCAAGCTGCTCACTTGTGAACCACTTTATTCACTTTAGGAGCCCAGGACGTCCTGGACCAACCTCACTGAAAGAACAGGTGACGCCTCTGACATGAAGGTCACAACAGCACTCACGTACATACGGTACCTACTTCCTCTTCCTCCTCTTCCTCTTCCTCCTCCTCCTCCTCTTCCTCCTCTTCTTCTTCTTCTTCTGTCTCTTCTCCAACGCGGTGGAGGAACAGCAGCCGGTCCGTGATGCATCATTAACCTGTCATCCATCTGTTTGGCGTTTCCTTCTCGTCCACCTTTCAAGTACGTTTTAATTTTTCATTTCTGGCATTTAACTGTTGCTCAGATGAAGATGAGCGGGCGGGGGGGGGGTATTAAATGAGCAGGTGGGGGCTGAGTTAATCAGGCTGCGATCAGATCTGTGACCTTTTCTCTAATAAGATCTCTCTCTACCCTTCAGGGTTTTTGATACTACTTCAGACGGGAACTAATATCCCCCTCCAGGGACGATTGCTTTGAACATTATTCCAATATTTTACAATAATCTGAAGGAGCTGATGACGAGAACGTGTCGGCGCCATCTCCACTCTGATGTTGAAACGTCTAATAAAAACAGGGACCTTTGGTTCTGCCTCATCAACCCCTGCTGGGGCCGTCGACAAGCGTTCTAGAAGGGTCCAGATCCTCCACCTCGCGGCACCGGTCTCCTGTCTTTGCCCATGAATGGTCTCGTGGTTTCGGGGGCTGGGTGTACGTAGAGCTTGGCCGATCCATCTCCAGTGTCGGTGGAGGGCGGATCTTGAGAACTGGCTCCAGAACGGTATTGCTGAAGGTTTGGATTTCGTTTGTCGTCCTCCGTGTTCCAACTGACTTCACTTTGGCGTTGACAGTCCAGATGTTTGTTGTGGAGCTCCAGATGTGTTTCAGTTCAGCAGAAAGCTCCTCTGACCTGAGAGGTTTCATCATTTATCTGCAGATTGGCTTTCACTTCGGAGCTCTTTTCTTCTAAAAAACAGGACTTCTCAGAGGTTTTGTTGGAGACCCCACCTCCCCCCATCCCTGTCACGCCCCCTCGCCAGCCCGTTTGTCGTGACCTCTGATGTGCGGCCATGTCACAAAGTGTCAGTCGTGATGGTCTGAGGGTTGGAAGACGAGGTCAAAGGAGAATACCCAACGTCCACGTAAAAGTCTCCATCATGTCTGACGGTCAGCCGAGGTGTGCACCACGTGGGGTGAGGAGAAGATCCACAGAGTGACGGACAGCTTGGTGCACGTTCTAGTCGGCAGACTGTGGTGCTGCGGCGTGACATCACACAGTGGCAGAGCGTGCGACGCCGTCATGCTCCAGACATGTCATGGGATTATACGTAATCACTTAGCAATGACACAGTGCTCCGGCAGCGAGCGTTAGACGCTGTAATTGCATGAAGTGTTCTTTGCATGAGGAAGAACCCCAGCGTGGATTCATTTGAAACTGATGTATTTTCTACTAAATGTAACGTTCCACGGTGTGTTTTCCTTTGTCAGTGCAGTCAGCGGCTGCAGTCCTCTTTCCGGGGAGGTGTTGGTGCGTGTTAATGGTAGTAACACATGCTTCAAGTGATGAACTCCAAACCATTTCCCCTGAAATCCAAGTCTTCCTTTTTATTTGTACCCTGGCTCTTGAAGTCGTTTCATCCTGGAATTCGTCTCAAGCCTCATCAGCACCAGTTTAGCGAATCAAGTCGAGCTCCGCCTTTGTTTTTGCTGACACCTGTGGCAGTAAAGCGGCGTGATGTATTTACACGGCTGCCGACGGACGCCAGCTCCGTTCACGCTTTCCTCCTCCTTGTTCTTTTTGTTTGGGTTTTGTTTCCCTCTGGGATGTTTGCACGTTTTTATTTTCTCTTTCCACAAAGCATGCAAATGTCCTCCACCACAGCGGATCTTAAAATGGATTTCTCAGCGCGTGTTTGCTGCGATTGAAGGCTTCTGTGTGATTTGCGATGCACCACTGGAGCCCACATTCCCCAATCAAATCCACTCGTCGGCGTGAAACGTGTCAGCAGTGAGTGCGTCGACGGCGAACCTCTGTTCTATTATCACTCACATACGTGTACAAACAGCCCCGCAGTCATATATATAGATGTATATATATGCAGATTTTATTGTAAAAGTGCAAACTGAATCAGCCTTCATGCTTGTTTAATGTGGGCCGGAGGGTTCGCAGCTCAGCAGTGAGTACACACAGTACTGTACTGTACTTTGACTGAGCTTCATGTGTCTGCCAGGAGCCTTGTCATAGCAGCAGTCAGCTGTGTGTGTGTGTGTGTGTGTGTGTGTGTGTGGGGGGGGGGTGTTTACTTCTCAGGGCACGTTTATTTATCGGGTATTAGAACGTTTAAGTGTCAGATTTCTGGTCATTTACTAGGTTCTTTATGAGGAGGAGGAGTGATGATGATGATGATGATGATGATAAGGTATGAGTAGGAGTCATGGTGAGGTGCGGCCTCCTGAAGCTCCTTTTCCAGTGAGATGGTATTTGCTAACGTATATATAACGTATATATTTACATGAAAATACATATTCAAATGGTAATTTCAGCATTTGGATGTTTTGTTGGATTAGTTTGTTGGATTTATTTTTGATGGACGTTATCGGAATCCCCAAATTCATTGTGAGATGATTTAAGTGGTCCTGGTCCTGGCGTGATGAGCGGGCGGCTCCAGAGACTGATAACTGGCTCAAGGCTGTGACTTTCAACAAGGGTGAAGCTCCCCGTGCTGTCAGGAGGAGCTCGTTCATCACGCAACGCACCGGACAACCGCACACAGGCTGGACGCTGGAGAGAAAAGAGGACGACGTGCATGACCCCTCACGGCGGATCTGAGGGTACATGGTGTCCCAGAGACAAAGTCCCCAAAACGTCACATTCATCCTCTCGACATGAGAACAGCTGACGGGGGAGTCCCAGTCTCCGACGTTCCCTGAGTTCCGATGCATGTACCAGAATTGTCCCACTGTGCTGGGACCGATTTGATCTGAAGCGTTCTTTGTAGTCTGCAATAGGATAAAAGCAGAGACATTTAGAGCGTTTTTTTCTGTAGACGGCCCAAGGAAAACCCAAGGTTCGTTTTCAGAAGGAGGAGGAAACCAAATTTTTCCTTGGAGGCCATTAAAACAACCCAGTCATGCATGGGCAGTGAATTGAAGACAGGGTGCAGAAATGTGACAGACCACTTTCAACATCCCCATGTCCTCCTTTGAAAGGCAAACGGTTTTGTCCCGATGTCTGAGAGGTTTGGAAAACACACAGGAAAGCAACCGATTATTAAATGCGCCTTCAGTGGTTTGGAGAGAATCCTCTGATCTTTTTTTTTCCCCCTCTGGAGATTGATGTTCGCAGACTGAGAGCGTCTTCACCATGCTGGCAAGATCCATGGATCTCGGCAGTAGTTCAAAACATCTTTCGGACGGTTTTGCCCTTTCCACTGCTGAGCCAATCGGCGCGGCTGTAGGCTGCAAATGCCAGAGATTGAAATGAGCTTTCAGCCTCGTCTGTGTGCGACGGAACAAAGGTCGAACACAATAATTCAGCTTTCCTTGCATTTCATTTCCTCGTCTGACGCTCCAACACCTCAGCTCTCAAGAGGGACGATGATTTGGCTGCGAGTCACCCTGGTTACTGGCCGTCTCCGTCACCGCCCCCCCTCTCTGGTTGTCCGTCGTCACCTTTTGTAGCCGACTCGTTCCCGTGCTCGGTGGGCGCGGCGTCTGGAGCTCATCGGGAGTCGCCGGTGATTTATGGCACGACGCGGTGCAGCTGACGGATAGTCGTATCACCGCCAGCCGCGAGGCGCAAGACAAAGGGCGACGGTGGCAGTGAACGGATGGGAAGTCAGCTTTCAGGGAGGGTGGGCGAGCCTGGGTTTGGAGCATCTGGTGCCCAAAAATCAGGGGCTAATTCTAGGAGGAGACCTGTCATCTCTCCTGCAGCGTTCTCTCAGTTCGCCGCTGGTTTGGCTTTTTAATATCGGTGATTAGATTTGGAAACGGTGGGGGAGATGTCACACGGCAGGCAGGCACAATTTGTTGATGATGCAGCCATGGAAGCGTGGTGAACTAACCTGCTTAGACGGGGGCTGTAAGCCCCTCGCTGTCACAGAGCGTTTGCCTCTAACGAACACACGGCCAAGGACGGCCTTCCCTGTTTGATGAATGTGTGTAATCATGCGAGTGCTAACACAACAGTTTGTATTTTAGGACTCGATTACCTCCCCAGATTAAATCAGACGTTCACAAAGTGAACCGGATCATAACGCCGCGCTAATTTCAGTCCGCGTTGATTCTCAAGGAAGTCAATAAACAGAGTTATCCGTGCAAATACGCGCTGCTGAAAATTGTCGTCTTCTGCAGCTCCATCGCTTAGCGAGTGCAGCGGTGACATTCTCTAGGGGGGGGGGGTGTCACCGCCATCATGTGAAAGCTGGTGAAATACAAACACGACGCCACCCTGCTGCCGCTCGCAATTCACACCTGCTCGATGCCACAGCTCCGTCTTGACCTGTGACCCCTCAACAATCTGAATCCCATCGCACGGTTGGTTGGCCACAAGCAATGAGGTCGTCCCTGGCGGGGTCAAAGGTGTAATCGGACGTGTGGGGCCGTGTGGGGCCGTGTGGGGCCGTGTGGGGGCCGTGTGGGGGCCGTGTGGGGCTGCTCAGATGGACTCCAGCTGAGAGCGTGGCTGGAGTTAGCATTGATCCGACTTGCTCATCTGCTCGCATGTATTTATGGACACGAGCGAGGTTCGTATTAGTCTCAGCTTGCCTGACAGAGCGGACTGGGGGGGGGGCATTGGAAGGCAGATGGAGGACAAATGCTAAAGGCCTGTACACAAACAGATAATTTTGGCAGATAATGAAAAGCACAAGGCCAATACTTAGTTAGCGCCGCTCATCCTTTGCCGGGTTCTCCGAAGGATTTCGGAGCGTGGATTGGCCTTCGTGTCACTGAACAAACATCCACTGCGGGATGATGTCGTCCTTGCACACACGTCCATTGTTCCTTTAGCTCAAACTGGAAAGATTCCTCTGGAAACAAAGAGCTCAGACAAGAGATGTCGTGATAGATGTTAGCAGATGTTTCGAAGAAAAGAGGGGAGAAGTCACTTCCGTTTGAGTGTCAAAGCTTCTTACAGCAAAGTTAGTCGGCATTTCCTTATCTGGCACACAGCGTTAGCTTGAGAAGATGAATTGTTTGTCGCTGACGGACGTCAGTTCACACCCGTAAAAGCTCCTTTATGTACGATTCAATGCAGTGGGGACTGCGGATTGTTTGATAAAGTGGATAAATCTTCTCCTGGCTCATCCCACACTGGATGTGCTGTCAAAGCTTGAGCCCACACAGTGTTTAGGTTGGCGTCCCTCTCAGATGTGAGCGCAGAGCTGGAGTCTGGCCAAGACACATCAATATGACTCGGTGCGTTCATAGATTGGTCTCATTGCAGTGGAAACGTGTCGATGACAGTCGGTCTGCAGCTGACGCAGCCTCTGGAATGTAAAACCGGAGGAGAGCGGCAGAGGATCGAGGACAGCGTCTGTCAAAGAGGCTGGAAGGGTTTCTGGGTGTGTTAGTATAAACAGATTATGCTGGAGACCAAGGCGAGACAAAGTGTTAGCGGATGAGCTAGGAAATGGTCGATTTTCTGCTGGAAGCTGAAGATTCCACTGGCTCTTCCTCTCGGAACGAATGGGCTCAAACTGGCACCTTGGGGCTTGTGTCCGTTGGGTGTAGTCCATCACCGATGAGTCCTAGAGGGAGGGGTGAGGGCCGATTGAACAGACTGACTGGCTGTGTGAAATCACTCGATATACACTGACTGCACCATGTCGGGGGGCTGTCTGTCGGTCCAGTGGCACACGGTGTCCCGATCACACCAGCCTACCGATCCGAACGCCTCCCCTCCTCCGCCCCTCCTCCCCCCCCTCCTCCTCCTCTCTGGGTTGTCACTCCGTGAACAACAGCAGTCTGTTAATTGGATTGGCATATTTTCACACCGGGGAATAGGAGTGAAGAAGGGTTGGGGGCAGCGGCCTTGTTTGACTCAGACCTAATCTCCTTGACATGAAAAGAAACCGGCTATTTGTTTTTCTTCCCCCACCAATTTCTAGCAGATCAATTTACACCCCCCCCCCCCCCCCCCCACCCCCCCCCACCCCCCCCCCCAC